>JAXIVJ010000694.1:0-102500 GCA_036785665.1 Chirona hameri | reverse complement strand
CGCGGGTTAACCCTCGCTGACAGCCCCCCCCCCCCCCCTGAGGTTTTTATTGAATAACTTATTACAGATGCGGCGCATCGTGCTGAATTTCTTGGTAGCTGAGTTTACAACAATTATACGTATGCTGCACAAATTTAATTGAAATTGGTTGAGAAGTTTAAGAGATAATCATGTTTTGATGACGTCATGTTGGTAAAAAAAACGAAAAATATTTTATAAAAATCGTAGAAAACAGAGTTTTAAATAAAATTGCAAACCCAATTTACCAAAGATACAAAATGGCATTCTCTTTAAAATGTCAGTCTCGGATTTGCAAAACTTTGTGTTTTTAACCCCTAAAATAAAAAATAAAAGTTTTTTTTTAAATCCCCAGAAAATCAAAATTTTCAAAGATGTCAAAACAATCGGAATATATGAAAGAGAAATGAGTATGGGCAATGCCCATACCAAATTTCAAAGCAATATTTTCATTTTTGACGGTTGATGGCTCTCTAAGAGTAAGAAACTGATGACGTCATTTTTTTAAATAACGTTTTTTGACTTTTTTTTGACAAGATACGAACAAATAATTACATTTTCTGTATTTCTGAGCCAAAATTGGTCTAGGAACATGACTTTTTATTTACATTTATCAATTTATAATTTTGAGGTTTTCTGAAGAGCAAAATCGCTGTTCTGGACGTGGTAAATCCGAGGTCATTCACTTGACCTGGAAGGTCACCGGTTGACCTGAAACCTAAACATCGTATACCTTTAGATTGCTCTCATATCAGGTAACATGCTGGTTCTTACCGCATTGCTCTAAATTGTTTGGTTTGGAAGTTAACAGGGGGGCTGTCAGCTCCCCCCCCCGTAGGGCGAAGGTGAAAAAAGCTCCCGTAGGGCGAGGGTTAAATCAGGAAATGTGTCAAATTTCTCCAAATTGTATGTTTTTCGGGGAGGCATGGCCCTGTGGCCCTCTTGGATTCGGCAGTGTTACCACCTTATTTTAGAAACTCTCGGTGACCCAAAGATCATGCAGCAATGCAGCGACATGAAACAATCATTATTTGCTTTGCAATTAATTTGCAAGTAAACTTTAAACAAATTCTACACAAAACGCGCATGTCTTATTCAAAGTTTGCTGCGACACATTTATGCGCTTTCCGGATAGAAACTATCAACTGTATCTAGATTGGCGCTCAACACTTTTTATCGAAATATTCTGCGGTTTGATTGCATGTTCTGTGGTTGATTGCAGCTCTCACATTCAGATTGGTTGACGTCAGTGACTTGGCGAACCTTGTTATAACCACTCAGATAGCTAACGTCAGGGACTTGATGAAACATGTTCCAATTTTCGACCACGAAAAACTTCCTACTCTGAACTCCGGCGATGAACTGGAACTGAGAGATCGGAGGTAAGGATGAGGGTTCATGTGACCCAGTCCGGACCTATTGCCTCTTTCTTCGCTTCCGTTCGCAGTCGCGACGATTCTAGTTAGGGCTCACTTGACAGACGATAAAGTCGCGACCAAACGTTGAAACTGCGGGGAAAGCATGCAGGAGGCCATCCGCATACATTGAGCCGTAGTAATCGGATGCTGAGGTCGGCTCTCCGGCCATCCACTTGGTAGACCAGAAAGAGGCATCGGGGCGGTCCACCATCATAAAGTTGCCATGCGCGTCTCTCTTCATGTTGAGCATGAAGTACTCATTCGTCGCCTGTAGATAGTTGTACTCTGCTTCATTCACGAAGGTGGCCAGAGTGGCTGACGGATTGAGACCTTGACAGTATGCGGTATCTTGCGCCCAGGTGGCCGACGCCTGAGGTAAAACCTCGCTTCGGAAGCAGACGCCACCCACGAACTCCCAGGCTTGGGGGCAGTTGGTCGGAGGGGCGGTTGTGGTGGTCGTCGTGGTTGTCGTGGTGGTCGTAGGGAAGGGAGCTGACGGCAGCACCAGGATCCGGGTGCCAGCGGATGGTGTCAGCTCACCCTCGCCCGGCCCGATCGACCACAATAGGCAAGCTTCGGAGGAGATCTCGTACAGATGACAGCCGTCCCGTCGCAGGCAGCGGACCGCACAGCTCACCGACGAGCCTGTCGCCAGACTGGCCAGCGGCTCGCCCGTGAAGTGGTAGTCCTTGGCCAGCAGCTTGAACTTGGTGTCCTGAGCCGTGCTGAGCAGCACCAGCAGCAGCACAGCCAATATCAGGAGGTGCAGCCGGTGGCAGCGGACTGACGGCCGACAAGACATGGCTGGCGCAATCTGGGGATAGATAGCGTAGTCATTGTATTTGATAAGCTGACTACGCTGAAGTTCACTAGTGTGTGTCGCCGATCAATTTCGCACCGCCAATGCTGGCGGGAAACCGCGGTTTTAAGTTGTATCTACCTGGGTAAATGTTTTGACAATATATGGCCTTGATTGGCCATGCGATATTGCTGTGGAAACCGCTGTCAATGGGCTGACTAAAATCACTATTTGGACCAAATTCAAACGATGTTCAACTAGTCATTTTTGGAAAGTGCAAATTTCAACATGTGTCTGACATGTGGGACAGTCTGAGTTGGGTTGGGTCACACCGGTTAGTTGAATTTTGCATCTTGAGCTTGGCGTACAAGATCCTCAGACAGGCCCGTAGCCAGGCGGGTAAACTGGGTGCCCGTGCACCCCTTGGGAGCTCCGAGCATCCTAACCTTAATCTGTGCACCTCCAATAACAAGCACTTTCGAACCTTTCAGTACAATCTTCTAAGTAGGGCAGGTATATCTAGACACTTATGTTCATATGCAATATTGTATACATGCCAAGACTTTTAGATGTTGAATCTATGCTATGCAATCTATGGCAGGACCTATGCAAGCATTGTGGCAAATAGTCCTCCAAAAAACTTGCCATGGGGCAGTACAACTGCAGAGCCATGGGGCAGTACAACTGCAGAGCCATGGGGCAGTACAACTGCAGAGGGTACAAGGATGATGAGTTTACCCAAGAGCTACTGTCCAAGAATGATGTCATCATACTGAATGAGACCTGGACCCGAAGCAATACACAACAATTAGTTTTAGAAACTCTATCACACAAGGCAATAGCGGTGAGTTCTGATAATAATACAGACTATGCATATGTCGACAATAAGGGAGGACGAGGTCATGGTGGTGTAGCCATTCTAGCAAGAAGGCATCTGAGCATTACGCAGGTGGGTCAAAAATTTAGTAGTACCAGAGTAATGGCTGCCATTCTGCAAGGCCATGGGCTAGAAGTTCTGGTCATAGCTGCGTACCTACCAACGGGAACTGAAAAAGACAAGATAATTGAATACCAAGAGACAATTGACAGCATAAGTGCTATGATCGAGGGATACGGGAACAGTTGTATGATTGTGGTGGGAGGAGATTTTAATGTCGATCTGACAAAGACGGTACATTATAACAGAAAATACCCGGTAAATATGATGGAGGAGTATAATCTTAAAGTACCTGCTCAGGGCATCCAAGAGCGATGCACATTTTATAGAGAAGATACATGTGCAGTCTCACTGATAGATTACTTCATTGTGAGCATTCCGCACTGCCAACTGGTCCAAGATTATGTAATTCCTGAGCGAAGTGCTATCAATAGCTCGGATCATGAACCTATTTTCATTCAGATAGCAATGAAACAGCTTGAATTGCAAGAGGAGAAACGGATATCAAAAATTGATTGGGGGAAAGCTAGAAGAAAAGACAAGATAGCAATATATAAGAGAGTAATTGGAGATCATTTAAGAGATGTAGGGAGGATGGACGATATGGCAATAGTCATTAAAGAAGCAGACAAGATACTACCAAGAAGGGGTAAGCGAAATAAAGCGAGTCATTAGTGGAATCCAACACTTACGTTTGCGAGACAGAGATGCTTAGCAGCTAAAGAAGCATGGAATGCTGCTCAAGAAGATAACAAAGAAGGCGCAAAGCAAGAATTCAGAATGGCAAAAAGAGCCTACCAGAACATGCAGAGAAAATGCAAACTTCAACATCAGGTAAAAGAAGACAACAAGAAGGAGAAAGAATGCAATAGGCTTTCCTCGAGATACTTCCAAATCATGAAACAAAATACAATAAGAAGAAGCATTGAACGCATTAGTGCAGGCGGGCACGACTTGGTGCAGCCAGGGAAGATTGCAGAAGCATTCTTAAAACACTTCATCCAGACTGGAACACCAATCAAAGACCGATGCTTCAATGCTACTTGGAAGGAGATGGTGACTGGAATTGTCCAAACAACCTGCGCTGTCTATGAAGAAAACTACGATTCACTTCCAGAAGAAACAATAATATCTAAAAGTGAAGTTGATGATGCGATCAAGACACTGAAGAAGAGAAAGGCACCAGGGGTTGATGAAGTGACTTCAGAACAGTCATCGAGATGCAAGGTGTAGCCAGTAGAAAAATAGCAGAATGTCTACAAGACATATTTGATAATGCCACTATCCCAGAAAACTTCAAAGCTGGACTTATCACGCCAGTCTACAAAGGTCATGGATGTGATCCCACGCTTACAGACAGTTATAGGGATACATCAGTGCTGCCTACTCTTTGCAAGGTCTTTGAAAAAATAATGGTGAAGAGAATTGATACAGAACTAGAAGCAAGTAACTTACCCTCGGAATATCAATTTGCATACACTAAGAATAGAAGTACTCTGCAAGCAAATTTCATTCAGCATGATATTATTTCTGCGAACAGAGATTTGGGGAGACCTGTTTATCTCGCGTTTTTGGACGTGAAGAAGTGTTTTAATTATATCTGGCACAATGGGCTTATTTACAAGCTCATACAAGCGGGGGTCTCACCGAGGATGGTGTTAGTATTACGGAATTTATACAAGGATTTTCAAGTACGAGTAAAAGTGGCAAGAAGTATCTCTGGGATAGGAAATATAGAGCAAGGATTGAAACAAGGTGGGATATTATCGACTAGCCTCCTCACATTGTACATGGATGATAAGATCAGAATGATGTTGGAAGCTGAGGCAGTGATTGGAAATAGGAGGGTACCGATAGTGGCATATGCTGATGACGAAGTTTTGATAAGTACTAATCCCGAAGAACTGCAGAAGAAGTTGGACATTGCTACAAAGCACAGTCAGATGTGGCGCTACAAATACAACGCTTCAAAGAGCAAGAGATAATGGTATTTGGGAGGAAAATGGAAAGAAAATGGATTCCAGATGGTGAGGAAATTAACATGGCAGAGGAGTATACCCATTTGGGCATCATAATGACACCGAAAGCTGCAGCAAAGAGAAGAATAGAAGAAGGTATGAAACGGGCAAGGCGTGCTTTCTATCAACGCTGTACTGAAGGAGTAAACATTAATCGAAGCAGTCCCCTAGCAATGTACACATCATGGAAATTATACGCAGAACCAATGCTGGCATACTTTATCCCTGTGACATACTTTTCAATAACAGACATCAAGTATTTGGAAACTATGATTTTAAGATTATATAAGCGAATGCAAGGGTTGCCGAGAAAAGTGCAGAATATGGTCGCTTATACTATGCTTGGTGCTCCGACAACAAAAGTTTTCATTGCTAAGGTCATTCTACAGTTTATCGGATTTATACTTAATGCTACTCAGCAGCATCCCCTTACAAGATACGTACTTCTTCATGGAGCTATTAATGAAGACAGGACCACAAGCATGGTGAGGCAATGGGATGCAATCTTAAGTGAACTTGGTATGCCAATACTTAAAGAGTGGATATATCAAGATGATGCGAAAGCCAGAAAGCGCTGGCGCAATGCTGCAAAAGATGCGATACAGAACATGATATGGAAGGAACTCAAAGCCTCTACTGAAGCAACAAAAAGCATTCATTGGCTTCAAGAACTCTTGTCAAATGAAAATAAGTTTGGACCACCCTATACATTCTGGCCAGCAAATAGATACAGTGCAATACAGAAGCATGCTACTCTCACCAGGCTGAAACTATTAACCGGACATTCCTGGGTAGCATCAAGTATGGTTAGAAGACATAAGGAGGCAGCGATCAGATGTCCACTATGTATGAAAGCTACGGAAACAATGGAGCATATGCTTTTTGAATGTGAAAAGCTGACTAAGGAGAGAAATGAAGCACAAGAAAAATACCAAGTAGAAATAAAAAGGGAGCTGCCAGCTGAAGCGTTTATCGCAAAGGCAAACGAAAAAGAGGGATTGCTGATACATTGCATATTTAGCGCAAGAGTACAGAAGGAGATACTAGTGTGTAACAACGCCGATGAATGCTTAAAGAAGCATGACAAATAAGCAAGCAAATCAAAAGAAGCTGTTTTATATCTACACAAGACGGTCTGAAAAGACCTTGCATCCGAGTGATGGAGTCGACCTTGTAATGTAATGTAATCTATGCTCAATGTGCACCCTCTGGCAATTTGTGTGCACCCCCTGGAAATTCAGCCTGGCTACGGGCCAGTTTTCAGGAGTGGAAAACCAGACTTACTTGCCACTATTTTCAGCTGAGCTGTAAGAAAAAAGAACGCAGCACTCATCAGGACCAAATAGTTTCTCGTATGTTGTTAGTATTTACTGATCCAATAGCATGTAATTTGTCGCTCCCACACAGAGGCCAGGAGTCAGCAATTTTGGGTTGGGCACCTTGGTTTCTTTGAACCTTGAGAACCTTGTGAGGAACCTGGTGTAGAAGCTTGGATTATGCACTGGTGTCCCTAATGCGAGGTGTCCCTAATGCGAGTTAACTGAGGTGTCCCTAATGCGAGTTAACTGAGGTGTCCCTAATGCGAGTTAACTGAGGTGTCCCTAATGCGAGTTAACTGAGATGCCCCAGCGGCAGGGGCGTGGGAACTACTTTGAAGTTGGGGGGGCGAACTTTTTGGCAATACTACGGCAAAAATTAAGGCTGAAGAGAAGCAACGTGTGCCGCTCTTTTCCATACCCAATGCTGCTTATTGCCAATAGTATGATGTCATATATTTAAGGACATGGGTATCAATGTCATAAAGAAATGGGTCGGCTAACAAGCAGCAACAAAAAAACTAGAGAAATTCATGTAAACATGAAGAAGGAGCGACCTGGTACTAGGGTCACAAAAAATACGGAGAAGCGATACTGCTGCTTTCACCGTGCCTGAATCCAGAACCGGCAGACTTGACTGACTCCCGACCCTGAGGTAGCTGGTGAGGTGATGTGCCGGGCACGCACCAAGTTGATCATAGCAAATTCATGCATTTAGCATGCATTTGGTGCGAGTACCATACTAGGCTTCAACCGAGTTATGCTATGTCGTGTTTTACGGTGTTATGGTCAATGTTTCAGGTAATTGTTTTAATGAATGTATCGTTATACGGGCGTACTCAACTAGGGGCTAGGAGGGTATTCCCCCTAAGATCTAAAAAACGCAACGTAGCGACAAGCGGAAAACGATAGTCGATAGCTCAAGACAAGTTCTATCGAAAGCACTTAGGTAATTTTTAGATCAGGTCAATATTGAGGTCAACAGAGGTCACCAAAGGTCAAATTCCGGCTACATGTATATGAGTGTCCTTGATAAAACCGTCTATATCTCGATAACTAAAAGAGAAAAACGTTCGAAAAAAACGTTCGAAAGAGAATTGATTATTTTTGCTGTCGCGGAGGTTCCATCAAAATGCGCCTAAGGTCAATAGTTAGGCCAGCAGAAGTCAAATGAAGAAAAAAAATCAGCAGAAAGAATTTGTAATATTATAATTGCCCAATTGTTTTTAAGAACAAACGTTTGACAGACGCACGATCGAGTAAAACAGAATAAACCATTGTGTTTATCTCGTCGAGAGGCATCGAATGGTGTATTGGGTGACCTAGTTAGGCCATATACAAAAAATGCCCTGACCTGGGATTAGGGTCAACTCTTATATCAAGTGGTTCGTCTCGACAAGCCAAATATAGCAATGGGGTGAAAACCCCATTGCTCTACTATGGTTTGGTACAACGTTATTGAAGAAAGACCATACGTGACCTGGGGGGTCACCCGAGTTGACTTTGTAGAGGTCAAAGAGCAGAAATGTTACATAGAGCTTTGCATTTGACACGAGTGGTGGATCTGGTGAAAATTGGTGAAATTTAGCGATTTCCTATACATTTATACGTGTTTTAATTTGACTCATTGACTTATATTGGGAGGTCACGACGTCGACCTGACCTTAGATCACCGATATAAAACAAATAGAGATTAACGAATTGTAGGTACTTATCACCTGGTTAAATTCCTGTGAGTTTCAAACCGTTTGGTCAATCACTTTGGATGTGGCACGATCTCAAACATTTTGGAGGTGGGGCACTGACTTAACCTGGTGACCTGACCTGAGATGACCAGAGGCCAAAAATTTAACACCGTGTGGGTAATTTATCCCCAAACAGCTTTGTCAAATTTGGCGGCGCTGCGCGCCGCCGTTTAAACTCCAGTGACAATTCCCTTGTTCTTAGACAGAGTCGAGTGATCGTGTAAAAAGTTGGGGGGCGTCGGCCCCCAGCTCCAAAATTGCGGGGGCGAGTTTTCCCCACTGCCCCCACGGTTCCCATGTCCCTGGCCAGCGGACCCTCTCGTTCACGATTTCAAACTGGTGTTTTGCAATGTGTCCTCCATATGACTAACCAGGGACGTGGGAACCGTGGACGCAATGGGGGCAACTCGCCCCCCCCCCCCCCCCACTCCCAACTTTGGAGCTGGGGGGCCACCCCCCCCCCCCCCCCCCCTCCAACTGTTTACACGATCACTCTACTGTGTATAAGAACAAGGGCATTGTCACCAGAGTTTCAACGGCAGCGCGCAGCACCGCGAAATTTGTCACAGCAGTTTGAGCATCAATTACCAACACGGTGTAATTTGTTTGACCTCGTGTCATCTCAGGTCAGGTCACCAAGTCAAGTCAAGTGACCCCACCCCCAAAAAGTTTGCGGTCGTGCCACAGCCAAAGTGATTGACCAAACGGTTTGAAGATCATAGGATGTCATTAAGTGATACGTACCTACAATTCATTTATCTCGATTTTTTTTGTTATATCGGTGACCTAAGGTTAGGTCGATTTCGTGACCTCCCCATTATAAGTCAATGAGGGAAAATGAAAACACGTATAACTACATAGGAAATGGCCAAATTTGACCAATTTTCACTAGATCCACTCGTGTGCCAAATGCAAAGCCCTATGTTACATTTCTGTTCTTTGACCTCTTTCCTCTACGAGGTCAACTCGTGACCCCAAGTATGTTTTTGTCTTAAATAACTCGTAACCAAATCAAGGTACTGTAATGGGGTTTTCACAATTGTATTCGGCTTGTCGAGACGAATCAATGTATATAAGGTTTGACCTTGACCTTGCCTTAACCTGACCTGAGGGCAGGCCAATTTGTGGATGTGACCTAACTAGGTCACCCAATATATAATTCGTCGATGAGTCTCGACGAGACAAACACAATGTTGAAATATGTTTTACTCTATCGTGCTTCTGTCAAAACTTGGCCATTTTTAGAATGTTTCAAATTCAATGGCTTCTGCTGACCTTACTATTGACATTAGGTTAATTATAATGGAACCTTAGCGACAGAAAATTAAATGCCCTTTCGAACGCTTTTTCCGTGCGTCACTAGCTTTTTTAGTTATCGAAATATAGACGGTTTTATCAAGGTCACTCATATTGCCGACATTTGACCTTTGGTGGCCTCTGGCGACATCAATATTGACCTGTCCTAAAAATGGCCTAAGTACTTTCGATATAACTTGTCTCGAGCTATCTAACAACGTTCCCGCTTGTCGCTACGTTGCGGTTTTTTCTTCTTCTTAAGGGGGAGGCGGCAATCACCCCCCCCCCCCCCTGGCAGTTCGTGGCTGGAGCGAACCCCGGGCAGTGCGCGTGTTAATGGACCTTAATTCGGCAACAGTTAACACGCGTAGTGGAGAGGGGTATACCACTAACACGCAGTGGAGGGGGACACTTTAGTGCCCCCCCCCCCCATAAGATCTCCGAAATTATGAAAGCTAGAATGATGAAACTTACAGAATAGGTAGGTTGTATAATTATCTACTTGTTTTAACATTTTCTTGACCTACGGTCAATATCTTCAAGGTCAAACGAGGTCACGAAGGTCAAATCTGGCCAAATATCACAATTTTTGGATTTTGACCTCTGTGACGTCACAGGTCACCAGCAATGTGCCCAAAGTTGCGTGTTGCGAAAAATGCGTGTGTTCTATATGCATTGGTTTGCCAGCATTTGCCTGAGTACGACCGTATAACGATACATTCCTAAAATGTACCCCAAACATTGACCATTATACCGTACAACACGAGACTGGGTTGCAGCCAAGTATGGTACCTACTCTTACCAAATGTATGATAAATGTATGATTTTGCCATGTTCAACTTGGTCATTGGTGCGAGACCGGCACATCACCTAACCAGCTACCTCAGGTTCGGGAGTCAGTCAAGCCCACCGGTTCTGGATTCAGGCACGGTGAAAGCCCCAGTTCCGCTTCTCTGACTTTATGTGACCTTTGTGACCTTTCCCGGCCCAGTTCGGGCCACAGTCTCCTGTTTGAAAGGTTTTCTTTGGGAATTATTTCATTATTTGTGGCCTTTCTCATATGTTGTCAATGTCAACATTTAAAGATACAAAGTCGTGTGAACACGGTTCTTCTTGTGACATGCTGCTAATTCGATTATGCGTTCGAAAGTGGCTACACAGTGCCGCCAAGTTAAACAAGATTATAATCGCATATGTACAGTCGGTCTCATAATGATCTTCCCTAGCTCTGGGTCTCCCACGGTAGGCAAAACGATAGCTGGCTGAATCCCGCACCGAGGCGGCGCCGGACCGGTTTGACCAGGGCAATAGAACAACGGGTAGAACAGTAAGGAATGTATCGCCCCAATCAATGAGAAAATATTTATTTTTTATCGTAATTGTTTTGTCTATTATAAATTAAAGGTAGTATTTGCTATCAATAACTTGTATTTCCATAAATTATATCTGTATCTATTGAATTAAACTCCAGCAAATATACGAAGTAGTAGTCAAAGTAGCGTATATTTCAGTACATGTAGTAGCATTTGGAAGCGATCAATAAATTATACTACGAAATAGTAGTCGAAGTAGTGTATATTTCAGTACCTATAGTAGCATTTGGAAGCGGTCAGCGGGCGTTCCGATATTTTTTAACCCCCAAGCCCATGTATCCCTTTTACGCCCGGAATATCGAAAAATGGTAAATAAAAACGTTGTAGCTAAGGCTTGTAGCTATCTGTTACAGAAGTCCGATTTAAAATATGTATCATAGGTTACAAGCCAGCCTTGTCTGAAAATCATCGATTTAACATGGGAACTTTATGGTGTAGTAGGTTTTTAACGCCCAAACGCCCGAGTGCTGCCAACCGTTACTGGTGGGGGCTGGGTTTGACAGCTCGCCCGGTGCCGGCCGATACTTGGCGGAATCTGCACCGCTCCGTCCTGGTCTGACCCACACAAGCCGATCGGGGAATAACAATGCGCATGTGTGGCGAGGCTGTGCGGCGGACCGTGGTTGGAAATATACGCAGACCTAGAATGCCAAGTTAGCGACGATGTCTGTGATGACCAGTTTTAAGAAAACAATAGGTCTGTGAAGCATCGCTAAGCGTCCAATTGATAGAACACTACACGGGCTACACTTTAAGACGAATATTTGTATCACAAGTTGACCGATACCGTCGTCACAGATGTTGTCTCGGAAATGGCTATCCGTCGTGTCGCTTGCGACGATTGAGAAATTTGCCTTGCGCCAAAAAATAAAGTGTCGATATTTTGAGCTGATCTCAAGGTCAAGGTCAAATTTAAACACGTAGCCAGTCAGATGCTTTATCAGCCAAGGGTGGTAAAGTGTTCTGTCCTTATGGATAATGTCGGGGACAAAATTTCCTTCTCATGAAGTACTCGGCGGTCAAAATGCCAGGAAAAATCATTACTATGTCATTTCTGTGAAAATTTACTAAGCGATCATGTCCTTAGAAATACTGATCGTCAAAACCACTTCAGATGTATTATTCACCTAACATCATATTCATCACGTCAGTATGCATGTACATTTACTTTTGTATTAGCAGTTGCGTGTCAGCTCTTGATTGCCAATAATAGTAAATTACATTAAAACAAAAAATCCGACGAGAAAAACAAATTCGGACGATGGATTCAACACGTGGGGTCACTGAACCACAAATGCACCTGGGTCTTCAACAATGGCCTATAATAACATGATCCAGAAGGAATTGGGCTGATATCATGCGTATCCTCAGAATAGGAAGCATTTGAATATTTCCCCATTGACCTATAATGGGGAGGTCACGAAATTGACCCGACATTAAATCACCGATATTAAAAATCCGAGATAAATGAATTGTAGGCACTATTACCCTTATGAAATCCTGTAAGTACCAAATTGATCAGCCAAAAACTGTGACTGTGGTACGACCGCACACTTGTTTGGAGGTGGGGTCACGTGACCTGGCCTGGTGACCTGACCTGAGATGACCCGTGGTCAAGAATTTTGCAATGTGTGAACAATTGATGTCTTAACAACTGTGCCAAAAACGGCGGCGATGCGCAGCATTTTTTTATATCCTCGAAAAACCTTAGGGGGCGTCTAAACGCCCCACCCGCGGCACGGCACGGGAAATCCGGACAGTCGATTCCCCTGGGGCGGGCCGGGGTGCTAGTGCATTTTCAATGGAGGTCCACTGTCAGAATAGTGGATTTCACTGTCCTGGGACCCCCTTTAAACCCCCTTTTTGTGTCTTTAACTCGAAAAATAAAAGAGTTAGAAAGACACAAAAAAAACTCCCGACCAGCACATTCGAAGGTACTCCAGATGTTTTTTTCCGCTTGTCAATATTGAGGTCACCAGAGGTCATCAATGGTCAGATTTTCAAGTTTTAGGACTTCGCTCCAGAAACCCCCAGATATCACAGGAACTATGATACCTAGAAACAAACGGAAAAAAGCAATGGAAAGCGTTTGAAAAAATGCATTCGCCACAGTGTCTTCAAATTTGAGCTCAGGTCAAACGTTTAACGGCTCCAGAGCTCATCAAATGTCAAAAAGGCTTAAACAATGTTTATCACGAATAACTTTTTACCTAATAACGACAAGGCAATAATGTTGACGCCATTGTGCTTGTCTTGGCAAAACCCTTTGCATCATATTAGTGTTGACCAGGTCAGGTCCACTTAAAAATGTGACCTCAGGTCAAGATCAATGTGTGGGGACTCAAGTAGGTCATGTTGCATATGGGAAGACGTGCCGCAACAAGATAAACACATTGCTGTCGGTTTCACTTCTCTATCGTCATTATGTCGAGAGGTATTGACATAAAACTGTTGGTCACCTCGGATGACCTCGGCTGACACTGTAGGGACCACTGCTCACAAAAATGGCACCTAGGTCATCAATAATGTTGTATAATAACATGATCCAGAAGGAATTAGACTGCTATCTTGCGTCTCCTTAGAATAGGAAGCATTTTAACATTTCCCCTTTGACTTATAATATGGAGGTCACGAAATTTAACCGACCTTAGGTCGCTGATATTAAAAATCCAAGATAAACGAATTGTAGATGTATGTGACCTTATGAAATCGTGTAAGTGTAAAACCAATCATCCCAAAACTGTGACTTCGGTACGACCACAAGTTTTTTTGGGAGGTGGGGTCATGTGACCTGGTCTGGTGACCTGACCTAAGATGACCCGATGATTTGTTTACATAATGTGGACAAGTGATGCACAAACAGCTGTGCCAAAAAAGGCGGCGCTGCGCTTCGCCGTTTTTCCGCTATCCGCGAAAAACCTGCGGGGGTGTCTAACCCCCCTCCCCCCGTACGGCCCTGGTTAAAATATAGGGATGCTGTGACCAATCATCCAGGTG
This sequence comes from Chirona hameri, assembly GCA_036785665.1. Taxonomy (NCBI): domain Eukaryota; kingdom Metazoa; phylum Arthropoda; class Thecostraca; order Balanomorpha; family Balanidae; genus Chirona; species Chirona hameri. Next base: position 88,583 of record JAXIVJ010000694.1, on the reverse strand, counting down.
TTAGGGTATTCATGTGAAGTTAAAAAAAATACCCCAGCTGTGCTGGGTTCATTTTTGTATGTGCCACTTTTGGTCGGGGCCACTGAAAGCACTTTTACCACCCCTGCTATCAGCTACACACCTGGCGATGCTTCATAGATCTAAGCTTTTAAATACTGTCGTCGCAGATATCGTCGCTAACTTAACCCGCGCGGCGCTGGGGGGTAAATTTTACCCCCCCCCCCCCTCCCGGGTTTTCGCTATAGATTCAAAACTACACTAGATATCGACGCGAAACTTTCAGTACCTTATCTGGCATCGATTTGACGTCTTCAGATAAATTTTGGAGAAAATCGGTCGAGAAGTTTTTGCGAAAATAGCGTTTTAGTGACGTCATGTAACGCCATTTTCGGTCCAAAATGGACGAAACTTTGATCGATGATAGAACAGCGAGTATTAAAGCAAATTGCAAACAAAGCACGTCAAAAGGAAGCAAATGACATTCTCTACAAGATGGCTATCTCGGATTTGCACAATTTTGATTTTTTAATCCCCAAAATGCAAAAAAATCCTTTTTATTTTTTTTAAAGTTTACAAAATCCAAAATTGTAAGAATTTTCTAAAAACCGGAAGATATGTCAGATAAACATCTCTAATGAGTGACTATTCCAAATTTCAAACAAATCTATATTTTTGACCCCCAAATGACACTAATAAGTGTTCAATGTGATTAACGCATTTTACAAAAAAAATCGCAAATTTTGACATTTTTAGACATCGTACACAAAAACAAATTGCACCATTGGATTGCTGTGGCAAACCTGAACCGTAAACATGTGTCGGTTATTGCAAATTTTGGATTTCAAAATTTGACCTTTTTTGCCTGATCTTGACCTGACCTTGAGATCAAATGTCAAAATAACCATTATTTTTGGATTCTACGTTTGAAATAACCCATGAGACATGTGTCACATGGGTTTCATATTACTTTTTCACAGTGTGACCTTTTGTGACCTGACTTTGACCTTGACCTGTACTTAGTATGATATTCATACTCAAGCATTACCCTCTCCTTATATTTAGAAGTGTTTTGGCAGAGTTTCGGCGCGCTGCTGTTGATAGTCCGGTCTCTGCAGCTAATAATCTCGAAAACAGGTGGTTTTGACCTTTGACCTGACCCTGACCTGATATATGACCTTTTAAATAAAATTTTAAGAATTACTTAGAATCTTCCCATCGAGAGCTTCCGATCGCCGCCTTGCGCGTCTCGCTGCGATTATTGGTTCGGGAGATAAGAGGGGGGTAAAATTTACACCCCGCGCGGCGCGTTCGGATGGAGACCCCAGCGCCGCGCGGGTTAAAACCCGCGCGGCGCCGCGCTGGGTTCTTCAGCCGAACGCGAAGTCAGGTGTGTAAATTTACCCCCCCCCCCTCGTATCTTCCGAACCAATGACTGCTGCAAGACGCACAAGGCGGCGATCGAAAGCTCTCAAGGAGACAAATATATTGCTGACCCGAAATTCTTAAAATAAGGTCACCTGTCAGGTCAGATCAGGTTAAAGGGTCAAACTTAAGGTATTTTAGTTTTTGGGCCATACTTTCCATCCAAAGCCTTACATTGCGACTATTATCGCACAAAGTGCTCGCAAAGGTATCATGCATCTCCCGTATAAGCGAAAGTGAAATTGTAAGCTAAGGTCAAGGTCAAGGTCAGGTTGCAAAAGGTCCCAGTTCTACGAAAGTCATACGACACATGTTGTATCGGTTATTTTACACGTATAATTCGATAGTAGCGACTATTTTCACAACCTGACTCCATATAATGGCCCTAAGGTCAAGGTCGGGTGACATAGAGGTCAAAAGTTAAAATTGATTAGTATAAATAAAAAAGGCATGTGTCTAGACCAGCTTTGTCCCAGAAATACAGCGGTAGCATTTTTGTGTCTGTATCGGGTCACTAAAAGCCAAACAACGTATTTTATTAAACAAATTACGTCATGAGTTACTTATACTTAGGGCCATACATGAGTTACTTATACTAAGTCAGTCAAAAATTAAGATATTGCTTTGACATTTAGTTTGAATATCGTTCATATTTTTTTCTCTAATATGTCTTCCAGTTGTTTTTAATATCTTTTTTTTTAAACTTATGTGGAAATTTTCCCCATTTTTTTATATAGTCAAAGTCCAATATATTAAAAATCCGAGATAGCCATTTGGAAGAAAATGTTATTTCCTTCGTTTTCACGTATTTATTTTGCGATTAACATCAAAACTATATTTTTGACGATTTTACAAACATTTCACGTTTTTCCACCAAAAATGGCATGACATGTCACTAAAACGTCATTATCTGTCAAACTGCTTGACCAATTTCAGCAACATTTTGTCGGAAGACGTAGAATTGATGCAGCATAAGTTACCGAAAGTTTTACTTTGATAACTCATCGTTTTCAAGTTATTGAGAAAATCATGGAGAGGGGGTAAAATTTACCCCCCACCCCAGCGCCGCGCGGGCTAATGGATATAAACCCGCCCGGGTGTGTTTTTTGGAGCGTGAAGGACGGAGCGGCGTGATGCGAACATATCAGTGTGAGGCCCACTGCATTTGTCTGCTTTTTCGTGTGGAATCATCAGGTGGACGTTTGCATTCGTAATTGTGGGGTTCTGCATTGCACATGACACGTGACATGAATAATCCGCGACTTACTTGGGAGGGGGGAGCTATTCCCCCCCCCCCCCCTCCCCCTCCCGTTATTTTGCAATAACTCCTAAACCAACACCAGTATCATCACCAAACTTGCAGTACTTTCTCTCACATCAATTTTACACATGTTGGGCAAAGGAAAAACCTCTTTGCGGAAAACACTGCCAAAGGTACAATGTTTGAGATAAATTAAATTGTCTTAACCGTCGCCCGGGTAGGGGGGTTGGATGCCCCCCCCCCCCTTTGTTTTTTTCTGGAATAACTCGCGTAGTTTCCAACCGATTTCGATGCAACTTTCAGTACCCTACTTTTGAAGAAGAAGAAATCCACAAACTCAGATTTTTTAATTTCTAACCCACATGACCCGTGACCTATGACCTGTTTCTCAAGGTCATGTCAGGCGCAACTGGCGTCCCGCAGTATCGATGCTTGTAACTTGTGCAGGTTTCGAGTGATTGTTGTTCAGGAGCATAGGCACAGGTGTTTCCAGCTGACAGTTGTGGTTTCCACTGATATTGTGACCTCGATTGACCTTTTCAGAGTTCAACTGAGGTCATTGACCTTCGATGACCTCCGATGACTTTGTTGGGCTTCTGGCGGTTTCTAGGACATTTTGTGACGCTAATTTCACATTTGGGATCCATTTTACACGATTATATGTTCCACTGGGGTCATGGGCTTCCACAGGTCAACCGAGGTCACTGACCTCAGATGACCTGAATTGACCTTTTTGGAATTCGACATTTTTTAGGACATTTTGTGACCATGATTACAAATTTGGCACCCATTAAGCATTATGACCTGCTCATTCACGATTCTAGCTCGATACAATTCAATTTATACGCATTTTCAATTTGTATGACATTTGGGTCATTGCCATGACATCAGAGGTCACATAATAAGCCAAGACCTTAAAACAGGGTATCAGCGGTTTTCTCTTATCACAGGCAACATGCTTGTCTTTGAATCGAAGCTCTAGCTCAATTAGGGGCGAAACACTAGGGGGTTGTACCAACCCCCTACCCGAACAAGTAGTGATTTTGCCCTACCCGGGCGAGGGTTAAATCAAATTAATGACAATAGACCGGGCTATCAAACTGCCATCTTTAGTTTGTTTGTTTTGGTATTTTTGAGTTTTTTTGTATTCAAAATTTTTAGAAATCCAAATACTTTTTTTACAATTTTAAAAAAAAACAGAATTATCCAAAAACCGGAATATATGTGATCGAGACGTGTTCGGTGAATATGTGTACCAAATTTCAACTCGATAGCTTCAACAATGACTGACTTATGACCTTTAAATGACAAGAATCGACCACCTCTCCACAGCATTACTGTGCAAAAAAATACATTTCCGTTCTTACTTTTCACTTCGATTTACATGGAACAAGCAATTTTCTAAGGTCATTTTCGCGTCATAGACGACAAACCCATAAACATGTGTTCCAACGCACAATGACCGTAATCTGAAGTTTGACCTCGTGACCTCGGATGGCCTTGATCTTACCCAAGGTCATGAACAGCTTAGAATGTTACTTAGAAGTGTCAGACACCCGAATCATACCGATTTATCGACTGTTTATGCGTTTAATATCGCAATTTTGCGCGGCAATTCCATCCATCGAGACCTTTTGACACGGTCAAACATTTTGTACTTGACCTGACCTGTGACGTCATCGGTGACCCCGAGGTCAACAATATTATGTTTCCCTCGATCAATTTCCCAGGGCTATCGAATGCCGCTTATTTTTACAATTGGTTTAGTAGTTCCCGAGATCCGAGGGGGGAAGGGCAAAAAACAGCTGTCCCCCCCCCCCCCAGTAAGTCGCGTTATGGAATATACCCCAGTAACTCACGGGTTAAGAAAGAAATACACATAAAAGCCCCTGGTGGCACCGCGGTTCGAACCCACGACCAATCTACGAATACGCTAGGAGTAGACAGCTATACCGACTGAGCTATTTGGGCTGATGTGATGAACACTGTTATTCAGTCTCAATATTGGATCTCTACCAGCTCAGGACAGGCGACCTCTTGACTCTCGGAACAGACGGCCCTGACTACCACCCGGGTCGCGGTGCATTCCATTCCGACACCGCCCCGCACTCCCTCCCTCCCTCCCCCTCCCCAGGTCACGCACCTGCCAGACAGCCACAATGGATACCAACCTACGGTGGGGAAACTACCTTTGTTGTGCCTATCGCGACCGTAGCGCCACGTGGTGGCAAGGGAAGATCATTATGAGACCGACTGTACGTGGAGAGTAAGTGGTGACGCTTGACTGAGGTGACGTGCTGTGTTGATTTATTTATTGTTTTATCTCTTATGACTTCACCTGTCAGTGGGTATTTATACCTGTTGGTGAATATCGTAATAAACTGAAACTGAAACTAAGTGAATACATCGTTTATTATAGTGAGGTTGCGGGTTGCCAGCTATATAAACCACTACATGGTGCTGTGTTTCTGTTAGAATAAAACCGTTTTTGCTTGTAACCTTGAATTATTTGTTTGCAAAAAAAGATACTTTTGGCAGGTCTATTCCGCATTCCGTTTTTGTTTTGGATGAGATACATTTATATTCAATTTGTGTATGTTCTGAATATTTGAATAAGTAGTTCAATTTGTTCTATTCAAATACAAATTAGCAGGGGGAGGGCTGCGGTAACTTTTTTCATCCGTTTGTTGCTTTGTTTCTGTTATAGTGAATGTGGCTAATGAGCAATAACAGAACGTGTTTGAGTTTTTGACACGGGATTGTAGACCGTAATTTTATGAATCGAACCATACCTTTCACTGCTTCCAATTTGCCCTTAATGCTTAGATATCTCAAAGACCCCAACAAGGGTCTGACAGACCCCAAGCTTTCGGTAGACACCAGAGTGAACCGGCGCCAGAGCATCAATACAAATGCTAACATATTGTTATTACCGTCGAATAGTTCTTCGAAAACACAGCATGTAAGCGCTGATGCAGCACGAAAACACACACATACTAAGATAACATCGTATCTTGCATGCTGTTAATTTAATTTACTTGTACGGCCTTGGCCGGAACGGTCTGACTGTTGTGTTGTGTTGTGTCTTAGGTGCATCGTTTCAGACAACATCTTCTGTCTGACTATCACCACTGTGGCGGAAAGTGTTGTGGCGGTCGCTTTAATCGATATCGAAACGAAAAATACGCAACAGTGATATCAATGAAATTTCAACTTAAAAAACTCAAGATGTGAATTTCATCGATGCTAAGCGCCAAAGTAGTAGTTTGTTGCCATACGAGAAAAAAAGTTTTTTGAATACCGAAAATAGTGGAAACACTCTAAGATATACACGCATGATTGCATCAACAACTACGGACAATAGGTTCGAAAAAGTCAGTGTCCGTATTTTAACAAACTAAGCAGCAGTGCGTATATTTCTAAGGAAGCCCTCTAATTACTTTATGAATAACTGAAGTACGCGTAGCTAACTTAATGAGCATTATCTGACTGTAAAACAATAAGAACTGATCCCCTTTGTTCCCTAATCTTCACGCTGCCGAATAGCGTCTAGGATTGTCAATTACCTTGAAGAATCCCTTGAACATAGTCGAGCATTGCTGTTCTTGACTAACCTGTAATCCGCTCGTGTACGCCACGCCCGTCGCTGCCAGGAAGCAAAGTAAGCAGGCGCATAGCCTGTCCAGTCTCAACCACCCTCTGCCGGTGTGTATCCGTCTCGCTTGACGACCGGTAACTGACCGGTAACAGACTGGTAACCGACTGGTAGCCACGAGCTCACTGACACGCACTTACCTACTGCTGCAAGTCCGCGCCAACTTGCATAGTGCGTGCCAGGCGTCAATGTCGCCCTCAGTTGAGGAATAGAGCGCACGCTTTATTGATAATACTCGTTGCAGAAGCGGCGTTGTACAAGCCAGCATTGCACACAGACTATATGCGCGTCCACGTGGGTACACACGGAAGACCAGTCGTATTACTTCCTCTACAAACGCAGTGCTTGATGCGAACTAATTTATTTGTTTTCTTCCAATGTTATACAAGCATGTAATTTGTAGTATATGAAACCAGTACAAGCTAACCATCATTGGTAAACAAAACACTCGCCCGACTAAGTTATATAGTTTGTATTTAAACCAGGCATAAACCAGGGTACCCAATTTGACATCGCGTCCAAACTACTATATCTACAAACACTTGACTTGTGCTTGTCACCGGACGAGTCGGCTACCACCTTGACCCTCGTTTCCGTAGATGTAAATAGTATCCGTACTAGGATCCGGCTATCCACCATGACACAAGACTTGTCAATTTGGTTTACAATGTAGCTATCAAATGAAATATGTTCTGAATAACTATCAAACTGCTTAGTTTCCGCACAATATCCGGCCATAATGCGGGTTGCGGGCACTGTTCACCCTCAAACGTTCAATGGAGGAATTATACTGTTTTTACTGTCTTTTGTGACCATAACGTCTCTGACCAGTAGCGAGGCGCTATCTTCCCATAAGCCAGAATCGCGGCCACTATTTTATATTTCATCGGTACAGGGACACATCTAATCATGCATCATGCGGAAGGGACGCTACTCGCCCAAAACTGTGACTAGATGAACTTACCTCAGGGGCGTAGAGAGGATTTCGCACAGGGGAGGGCCAAATGGGATCAGAGGGACCCTCATAGCCAAGGGGGCCCACATACTGTAAACAGTACAGAATGTTGTATGTTGTAAAACAACAACAAATAAGTTTGACAACGAAAAAAAGTGTATTTTTTTTATTTTTCAGAGTCAAAAGCTCAAGATTTCGAAAATATAAGATAGCTATTTTGAATATAAGTTCATTTACTTTCTTTCGACATTTTGTATTTGGAATTTGCTTCAAAACTCGAATTTCTATAATTGTTAAAACATTTATTGTTTTCCACCAAAAATGACATGCTATGACGTGATTAAAACGTTATTATCTCCCAAAGTACTAAACCAATTTAATTTACACTGTGACAAGATCGAGGGCCCTCTACAACCGGAAGGGGCCCTCTAGATTCCGATAGTGGGCCCTCTGCAGATCGGCAGGGCCCTTTAAAAGCTGGTGGAGGGCCCCATCAACACTGGCTGGGGCCCATTTCCACGTATTTACATATACATGCCTTGAACAGACCAAGCAATTGCTGGTATTTATTCGTGTTACGATTTTTCCGGTTCGTGGGCGTTCTTTTATGCGACGCAGAGGTGCATAATCTTACGCACTCGCCCACGTGCGAAGGTGACAGTTTTCGCCAAAACGATGGGATTTTGCGACAAATTTCAATGAAAAAGTGATCAGATGACAATATAGTATTATTCTCAAAATGTTGTGATTAGGTCACTAATCGATGACTATTGGTGATAACTAAATATTTTGGTGCCAAGATATATTAAATATCAGCTACGCGAATGGTAAAGGAATTCCCTTCGGTGCCAAAACTCAGCCAAAACTGGATGCTGCGCGCTATATAATCTTACGCACACGGTCAGTCGGCCCATTCCGTCAACATTGTGACATTCACAAAGTTCGCCCACATAAATTGTCACAGGGTGACAATGTGACACCTTCACCACTACAAAATGTCCTTCAAATTTGGCTCTCGTTCACAAGGCGCCAGTCGATTGATGTAAACAAGCAACGCATGGACCCCAAAGGAGGCCGAGCAACGTGCTTGCTGCTGGTTTATATGTTATTTGTATAGCATGCTTGCTGGAACTGATTGCTATATTTGAGGTGTAAGTTGAAGTATTTATTAGAAGCTTATTTACAAGAAGTCTGGTTAACTGGAGTGATACAGGAATCTTCTCACATCAACATTGAGCAATTTCTCAGCAACTTCAGTTGGTGAGTTCATGAATTTGCCTTGGAACATTGCAAATAATTTTGCTAGTGTATCTTCGCTGTTATTGACATGCATCTCAGTGATAAGCACAACTGTGTATATCAGTGTCATTCCTTTGAATTAGATAGATGTAGAACTTGCCACTGGATTAAACCATTCTTTTTCGGGACAGCACCAAACCAAACATGCATCTTCCTGCTCACTCCACTGTTCATGAACTGTTGACAACAATTTTAAATGACACATTTCTGAGTTACTGCTTAATACAAAAACAAAATCATGGCACAGTATTGGATGAACCGCCCGGGCGGCTGAGCGGATATTAACGAGGCGTCGTGACCAGATACTACGTGCCAGAGAGTGTACCTGTCTCCGGCGGCGAGCCGACGGCGGCGAGAGGCGAGCGAGATGTCCCGATCGTGGCCCGGAACAGCGGACATGAAACCGGGCCCACTAGTCCTGTGCCGAAATTACTTAACGGAGGGAGGTAATTCTTTCACCACAACCCATTTTTAGATCTGCTCTACAAATATGTTATCTCAGTCCAAAACTCCATGTTAAAGGTGAACTATTCCCTCTAAAATGAAGTGCAATTTGGGTATAACATTGACATATGATATTCAGATTCAGATTATATTCGCATGAGGTCCACAACAGCTGGTGGCTTTTCACACACGCACATCATCATAGGTAAAACAGTATAAGGAGGGTCAATATAACTAAAACATTGCTTAAATCAGGAGACATTGCAACATTGACTGTAATGTCTCCTCACTTTGGCCTAACCATCCATATTCCTGGTTCCCGCTCTAACATAAGAACAGTCTATCCCATTCTATAGGAAATCTTAGTTATTATAGGTACTTTTGAATTATTTATGGTATTTCTGGAGTTATCCAGTATTGGTAGGTAGGTAGGTAGGTACACACCTACATACAATAATACTAGATTTACCATGGGATCAGTTTTTACATGACAACAAACAGCATTTTCTCAACTTTGATCCTGTTTTATGTAAGATATCTCATATATTTGTTTGTGGGTGTAACATTGCTGTCTCGTCTCTGTTAGTTAACTTTTTGGTGTGTTATATCTCTGGAAAGTCAAGATGTTTAAACATCTCTGGAAAATATAAATTACAACTTCTGAAGCATCTTGAATATCTGAACACATCTAACTTAGGATTCTAAAAACAACAAGTTTCAGGGTCTCATAATGATGTTGTCACGTAATGTGACAGATTTTGTGCTCTGAAAGTGAGTTGGTGACAGCCTAGACCTCTAATGCGAGAAGTTGCACCTCTAATGCGACGTAAGGCGTCTTGCGTGCGCCTGACACCATCCAAAACACTGGGGCTTCATCCCCAGGGGCCCTCGCTCGGTCGCCAGACGGCCGGCCTGGCCTCCAGGGGGGGGGGGCATAACCCCTTCCCCCCCCCCCCCCACCCCACCTTGCCTACGCCCTTGAATTACATATCCAATAAATCCATACACCGTACTGGGTACACACACTATCTTCCCGATCACTAGAGGCACTAGAGGCCTACACACCAAAACTAGGACCTCAGTCTGCCCATGTAACCAACCTGAGATTCTCTCCATCCATATAGAGCCATATATAGGCCCCGCGCCACGATGGGACTGGGCACGGGTTACATGGAGTAAGTAGAAGTTTCGTACTGAAGCCGACAGTCTGGACGGGAACCAGGACTACGCGGAGCCATGCCCGTCATTTGTCGGCGGAAATTACCGCACCCGTCGGCCTTAACGTGCTAACTGCACGCAGGCAGCCGCCCGCCAACGTTCCTTACGTCCGAGTCGCGTGTAAATTGCTAGTACGAAATTGTCGCTTACGCCGACAGAATCACATTAACCCTCGCCCGTGCAGCGTCCGATCAGGGCGTGACCGTGCAGGGGGGGGACAGCCCCCCCCCCCCCGCCAACGTTTCGCCCCTAATTGGGCGAGAGCTTCGATTCAAAAACTAGCGTGTTGCTTGTCACCAGAGGAAGCCATTGATATCCGATTTTAAGGTCCTAGGTCATTAGGTGACCTCTGAGGTCATGTCAATGACCCAAAGTTCAACCAAATTGTAAATGCGTATAACTTTAATTTAACCGAGCTAGAATCGCGAATGAGCATATCATTATGATAAAATGGGTATCACATTTGAAATCAGTGTCACAAAATGTCCTAGAAACTGCCCAAATTCCAAAAAAGTCATGTCAGGTCATGTCAGGTCAGTGACCTCGGTTGACCTGTTGGGGCGCATGACCCCAGTGGAACATATAATTATGTCAAATGCATCCTATATTTGAAATCAGCGTCACGAAATGCCCTAGCAACTGCTAGAAGCCAAAAAAGTAATGAGGTCATTGGAGGTCAGTGACTTCGCTTGACCTCTGAAAAGGTCAATCGAGGTCACAATCTCAATGGAAACCACAATTGTCACTTGGAAACACCCGTGCATATGCTTCCTGAACAGCAAACACTATGAAAATGAACAAGTTACCAGGATCAATACTACGGGACGGCAGTTGCGCCTGACATGCCCTTGAAAAAAGAGGTAAAATGTCCCGGGTCATATGACCTACAACTTAACTTTTTTCTTCTCAGAATATGTGTAAAATTGTTCACAAGTAGGGTACTGAAAGTTTCATCGCAATCGGTTGATATTGACGTGAGTTATTCCCGAAAAACCAGGGGTGGCATCAACCCCCCCCCCCCCTGCACTGGTGAGAGATAACCCTGACCCTGGTAGAGGGGGTGGATGCCACCCCACTCCCTCCTCCCCCCCCCACCCCCCTCCCCCCACTCGGTTTTTGCTGGAATAACTCTCGTAATTTCCAACCGATTGCAATGAAACTTTCAGTACCCTACTTTTGAGAAGAAAAAAATATATCCATGTTCTGCAAGTTTTTAATTTCTAACCCACATGACCCGTGATCTATGACCTGTTTCTCAAGGTCATGTCAGGCGCACCTGGCGTTCCGCAGTATCGATGCTTGTAACTTGTGCAGTTTCCAAGTGTTTGTTGTTTAGGAGCATATGCACAGGTGTTTCCAGGTGACAGTTGTGGTTTCCACTGATATTGTGACCCCGATTGACCTTTTCAGAGGTCAACTGAGGTCATTGACCTCCGATGATCTCAGATGACTTGTTTGGGCTTCTGGCGATTTCTAGGACATTTTGTGACGCTTATTTCAAATTTGGGATCCATTTTACATAATTATATGTTTCACTGGGGCCATGCGCTTCCACCGGTCAACCAAGGTCACTGCCCTCAGATGAACTGCCATGACCTTTTTGGAATTTAGAAGTTTGTAGGACATTTTGAGACGTTGATTACGAATTTGACACCCATTAAGCATTATGATATGCTCATTCACGATGCTAGCTCGATAAAATTAAATTGATATGCATGTACAATTTTGATGACCTTTTGGTCATTGATATGACCTCAGAGGTCACCTAATGCCCCAACACCTTAAAACTCGGATATCATCGGCTTCCTCTCGCCTCAAGCAACACACTCGTCTTGGAATCGAATATCTAGCTCAATTAGGGGCAACACGCTAAGGGGGGTCATCCCCCCCCCCCCCTACCCAAACACGTAGTGAATTTGCCCTACCCGGGCGAGGGTTAACCCTATTAGTGTCGGAGGGGGGAGGCTAAAACGACCCCCTTTAGGTTTTTCCGCTCCTGTCTCCAAACAAGTAAAGTTATGGCCATCAAACTTTTCGAATTTTCCTTAATAATCATTGAGCACATTTTGGAAAACTTGACAATTTTCTTTGCACCAGGGGTGGCTCCAGGCGTGATTTTTTTGGGGGGTCATGTTTGGGTTTTCAGCGTGATTCGCCTTTCAAAGGGAATTAGTTTCCATTCTCTAACCCTTGTAGATACGAGCCTACGACTTTCACACCTTACCTAGCTGCCATTTGTAAATATGTTGATTTTTTTTTTTATTATTGCGCATGGGCGCCTTCAGGGACGTATTTTGGGAGGCATTTTAGTTCACTGGTATTTCATCGAAATCTGAAAGATAAGAATTTTGAACTCAGTGAACCTTCTTAGCTGGTCTTTGCACACCTTGTGATATTTTTGAAATATTTGTGGGTTTTCCACAGGCGAATCCAGGAATGGGTTTTTGGGGGCAAGTGTATACACACATGGTGCTTAGTAATTCAAAACGTTATTTCGCGGTGGACTATCTCGTTTAATATCATCTGCATGGATCACATGTATTTTGTGGCATAGGCGGTTCCAGGGTTGGGACGCAAGCGCATGGCCCAATGTTATAGGCGCCTCCAGGTATGAAATTAAGGGGAGTTGTGGAACCATGACGTGTAACTACATAATAAAATATATCAACTTGAAACTTAGTGACCTGTTTTAGCAATGTCTTACACCCGTTTCATATTTTTTGAAATTTGTGGTTTCCCAAGGGCGACTTCAGGGACGGATTTTGGGGGCATGTTTTTGACTCCGTTCACACGCAATGTGTTTAGTGCCCCCGAACGTTATTTTTCAGTGGGTAATTTCACGCAATATCATCTGTATTGATCGCAATTGTATTATGTGGCTTTGGCGGGTACAGGTATGCAATTAGGAGAAATTGTGGACACATGGCGTAGCACTACATAGCAAAATATATCAATACGCACAAGATAAACATAACAAAAGACAAAGCTCAATTCCCCTTTCCCTCCTGAGCACGCCACTGCACAAAAAGAAAACTGACATCATTTACATTCTCATGCATATACATATAATTATAAGCATCTAAAACATAAATCAAAGCGGCAAAACAATATTATAGTGACATCTTTAGATACACCCCTTCGGAATTGCCTGAGGACGCCATTGGGTTAATCTCCAAACTTTAAAAAGGAGCATATGTTAGAGCATACAATTAGGTGACGAAATCCAACAACATGAACAAATTGCGTTCATACGACGTCCCAGGGCAAGAATCTAAAAATGCATGTTTTTCCACTTTTCCACAAAATCCACTTTTTTGCTACCCGTATCCACCCATGACCCAATTTTGCATATTTATTAATAAAGGAATGTAGCTCATGCTCCAAGAAATCGAATGGGGTATCCAGGGGCGTCGCTACCGGGGGGTCTGGGTGCCCCGGACCCCCACCTTTGAGCGGGCGCCGAAGGCGCCCCCTCAAAAAATGGGTCTGTTCTGGGTTTTGAGAGGGTGCCGGAGGCGCCCTCTAAAAAAAAATCCAAAAAAAATCCAACCAAGGAAAAACTCAAAAAGCCACTAAAAATGTCCGCCAGCCAGTGGTGTACCGAGTGTACGGTCATTCAGGGCATGACTTGGTCCTTTGGACCCGAGACGCCCATGCAAAGCTGGCGACCTTCCGATCAGTGAGGGCGCCCCTCCGGCCAGTGACGGCGCCACTCCGGCCAGTGAGGACGCTCCCCCGGCCAGTGAGGGCGCCCCCTGCCGTAGATGGCGCCTCTGCGGCCCGTGACAGCGCCCCACCGGCCAGTGACGGCACCCATCCGGTCAGCGATCATGCCCCTCCGACCAGTGACGGCGCCCCACCGGACAGTGACGGCGCCTCTCCCGCCAGTGACGGCGCCCCCCGGCTAGTAATGGAGAGGGGAGGGGAGGGGAGGGGAGGGGAGGGGAAGGGAGGGGAAGGGAGGGGGGGAGGGGACTCTCCTTCCGCACGGTGTGGAAGGAGAGGCGCCCCCACCCCCTTGCAAAATTTGCGTCAATATTGGTGGCGCCCCCGTCGATCGGGTGGCGCCCCTAAAGGCAATGACCTGGTCCTTTGTGAATGTCTGCGCACGCCACTGCCGCCAGCATATGTGTATGCGTCCCTAAGCCAGTGAGGGCCCAAGCTCATGTGCGCCCCTCTCCCAAAATGTCGCGCCCCCTTCATAACATGTGCGATGGCGGCAAGATGCCTTCCGAGGGCGGCATAAAGCGCTATGAGGGCGGCAAGATGCCTTCCTAGGGCGGCAAGATGTATTCCTAGGGCGTCATGGTGCCTTCTAAGGGCGGCATAATACGTTCTGAGGGCGGCAGAATACCTTCCGAGGGCGGCAAAACCTCCTCCTTCTGAGGGCGGCAAAATGTCCCTGCGAGTGCAGGCGTCGCCCCTCGAGTCGTGCACCCATTTGTATCGGAAATGAGGCCCCTTTTGGACTGGAAATGATTATCCCAACAGCTGCACCCCCCTCCCGAAATGTGCTTTCTGGTTGTGCGCCTGGGCCGATCCCTTTGATTAATCACCACTGTATCTGTCATGATGCACCGAAGCGATCGGTACCATTCTTATGTCTGTGCGATTTATCGTTTGCATGTTATTGGCTGATGTTTCCTTTCCTTCCTTGACAAGGGTGGATCCAGCCGGCGTTTTTTTTGGGGGGGGAGGGGCAAACCGTTTTTAGCGGACCTTACCTACCACCAATTTTGGATTTCTTCCCGGATTTGGGCCAATTTATTTTGCAACTGCACGATTTTTGTTTAGCTTTTCGACCTTTTGGGATATCGAAAAAGGAAAGATGTCAGCTTGCGTCTGTTGTTCAACGTTGCTACTGTGTGCTGGTAGGTCTGGCGCGAAACCGACATAAGCTGCCGAAATGCATCAGGCGGCTGTTGATAGAGGCTCTCGTCTTCCCCCACATACGTTATTGTATAACGGTGTGGGGCAACTGTACCGCGGCACAGAAGCTGCGCGTCCAAAAGGCGATTCACTTCGGTGTCCGCATCGTGGCCGGACTCGGCCGGCGCGACCATGTAACTCCGTCATTACGGGAGCTGGGGTAGCCTAGTGTTGATGAAATGCTCACTGAACGCGACATTGCCACAATGCGCCACCTCATCACTTCCCCCAGCGCCTCAGAACTGTTGCGCCAGCGAGTGTTGCGGCGCGCCGACGTGTCCGACCGCCGCACGCGCGCCACTGATGGCGGCCAGCTTGAGCTGCCCCGTGTGCGGACGGAGTTCGCCAGGCACAGCTTCCTGTGCCGAGCCGCGCGCGCATGGAACGGCCTACCGCCAAAGGCTGGACAATAGGTGCATGTACCTCTCTGTACCAGTATTGACCGTCTTGTGATTGTGCATTCTGCCACTCTTTTAACGTTGCCACCATTGTGTTTTATTGTACGTGTTTTATACTATAGCGTTTCATATACATGTGTTATTATGTAATGACGTGGATGCCATAAAAACCATGTAGTGGAGGATCCGAATACATTATCTGTATCTGTATCTGTATCTGTATCTTGCAGTTTGTATTGTTCCGACATTGCCGTACACTGAGAAAAACTATGTCAATTGTCATTTGCACCCAGGAGCGTCACCGATAATTTTTTAGTGGGGGAGGGGGGGTCGGCTGAAATGTCTAAAGAAATATTACCCATTTTTATGCGTGTATTTAAGCCTTTGCAGCATTTTTAATGTGGGCTTTCATGTTATAGTAGGTACTTGATATTTAGCGCCGCGAAGTGGCTCGAAATTTGTACGGGTTTGCCTGATAAAACCCAGAAACATAGGCGGTGGGCTTTGTAGAGAATAAGAAGCTAAACATGCTATTCATTCAATTCACCGTTACAACTGTCCGAAGACGATGGCGATAGCTTCGTTACGACGATGGCCACCGATGAGACGCCGCGGAGCGGCGTGAAAATGATAATTTTAGGTCGTGGAAAACGAAAATGTAATATTGGAACCAGACACAGGTAACCCCTATTCCTGGTTGCACACTTCGGTATGATTACAAATATTGAAGTTAAGGTAGTTTTTAAGATACATATTTTTCGGATAGTAAATCACTATGCAGGGAGCAGTCAGCGCTAAATAGTACGTATGACAATATTAACTGTATACATATGTACCGAAATGTAACAAACAACTGGTAACAGTGAAAATGGTTTGAAAGCAGCAAGACTTTTCCGCACATAATTAATAATAACACATCATTATATATATATACCTCACATAATTTCGCACACATTTTCTTTTCCGCATTTTGCAAAAGCAGAACGCCTTTCCGCACATAAATGGTCCCTGCAGATCTGGAGGAGCCTGTGGCGAGATGGCTTGGGGAGATCGAGATAGTCCTGGCCTGGTCTCACTAATAGCTCTTCGGTCCAGCAAGTTGGGCACCGCTGGAGCAGCTTCCGGGTGCCGATGTCCGTGTCTTTGCGTTCGCATCGCCTTTTTCGGAACTCGGCAGACAAGCTAAACATGTAGCCCGCTTGCAAGTTCATATTTTATGAAGGGAATGGGCCCTGGGAATGGGCCCCATTAGGTATCGCCAAGGAGAGACTACCTGACACTTAATGAATTCATTTTTCCATTTTCCAAATTCGTATAAGCAATTGCGTATTGTGTCATTCCGCGAAGCGGCGCGAAATTTTCACGTTTTCACTGTGGATAGATGGATTTTGACTGCTGCAAAGGCAATTTTTACAACTGTACGTCCGACCATTGGGCGAGGGGAAAACATAGCATCAGGACTTGGGGTGGGGGGGGGCATGGCCCCTTTGGCCCCCCTGGATCCGCCCCTGTTCCTTGATAAAATTTCCTTTAATTATTTTCTTCATTGTTATTTGTTTTTACTACCCATACCTTCAGTGCAGTATATGTGGAGTGAAACGCATCGAGTGGTAGTCGATATGATCCGTTAAACTAGTTGCCCATTAGTCAGGAATATGTCCCATGCTGATGAGCAATGCGCAGTCCTTGCATGAGCGTGCCGCTGTGCGGGTGTATGTTTGAAGTTGTCAAAGGTGTATTTTTTTCCGAAATAATACCAACACAAAATTGAATTGCCCGCTGCGTAACGTCGACATTTATCTTGGACATTTATGTCTTGATTCGTCGATATCTATACGCATGGTTCACCACCGTTGACCGGGCATTGCAAATGTCTTCCCATCAGCAATAACGCTGTTTCGCGACGCTTTCGAATTTTTCTGGCATAAAACCCATCCTCCCGATATGGAAGGATTGGTAATACGCTCAATTGCTCTTTTTATGTGAAAGAGGGGCCGGAAAATTAGGCAAGGAAATCCAGTAAGTTCATGGGATTTGCGCCCCTCTGGGCCGGGGCGCCCCCTCCTCTGGGTATGGCGACCCCTAGCAGTGGACCCCCCCCCACACTTTTTAGAAGATAGCGACGCCTCTGCATGATCAGCATTGCTATATCAGTAAAACGAACGAAGGTGCTTCGTTAAACTATTAGCACGTTAGCGTGACTCTGGAATAGTAATTCAAGGGAATGTTTCACCTTTGTATTGGTTTTTAACTGAGAGAGCCATTATCTTTGGCCGTTATTGAAAAGTATAAATTACTCAAACAATGTTCACCAAAACTGATCTGTTTTTAAAGTGAATGTTTCACCTTTCTGGAAGTTGTCAAATGTATGCCAGTTGCAGTGAAAAATATAAAGTAAGTGCTGCTGAAAACGTTGGTAATATTCTTTTTATCTCTAAAACTTCACCTAACTTCTAAAAATTCAGGTTTTAATATTTGGTTTGATGACGTCATATTGAGCTATAGACCGCCGCTGATTGGATGACGAAGTGGGATTGGCTAACAAATGGCTCTCAGCTAATCAGCGGCTGCACCAGCCTGGGTTATTTTGAAAATGGTAAATTAAATTGCTTAACACGCGCCCTGGAGGGCCTCTGATAATCACACGCTCTGGAGGGGGAATTCCCCCCCCCCCCCTATGATATAAAAAATCACGCAACGTAGCGACAAGCAGAAAACAACGTTAGATAGCTCGATGCAAGCTCTTTCGAAAGTATTTCGTTCATTTTTTTAGCAGGTCAATATTGAGGTCACCAGAGGTCATCAAGGGTCAGATTTTCAAGTTTTAGGACTTTGCTTCCAACACCCCCAAACATCTCGGGAACTATGATAGTTAGCAACACACGAGAAAAAAAAGCTCTTGAAAAAAATGAAATAGATATAGGTGACTTTGATTTGAGCTCAGGTCAATAGTTAAAGGAAATAGTTCACCTTCAACATGGGGTTTTTAACTGAAATAGCAGTTTTGTAGCCCGTGTTGAGAAATCCCTATCTGCAACTTTTCTTGGCTGAAAAGACTCTCTTAGCCGAAGATATTTGACTTTTTGGCGAAGGAATGCGGCGCATATATGATATACCGTACCGTCTGAAAGTGCCAGCACTGCATTGAGCATGCGCAGACCAATAACGCACACCATAACATTAATAATGTACTACCTTCTGTCCTGAATTGGCGCGATGTAGGACCATTTTTTAAAGAAAAAAAGAAACTGTATTAATTTTTTTTTAATAAAATCGTGTTCTGAATTTTTTTTCCGAGGGTGAACGAGGGTCCTTTAAGGCTCCAGAGGTCATCAAATGTCAAAAATGTGATTTTGTTTTGGCAAAACAGTTTTTCGTAAATAACTTGTTACCTAATAAAGATAAAGCAATAGTTTGTATGCCATCGTGTTTGTCTCGTCAAGTTACTTCGAATCATATTCATGGTGACCAGGTTAGGTCAACTGAAATATTTGACCTCAGGTCAAGGTCACGTGGTGACCCAAGTTGGTCATGTGCATATTGGGAGACGTGTCAAACGAGACAAACACATTGGTACCATTGTATCTTCTCTTTCTTCACTATGTCGATAGTTATTGACAGAACAGTGTTGGCGGTCACAAAATTGACCTGACCTTAGGTCACCGATATTAGAAATCAGAGATAAACAAATTGTTGGTATCTATGACCTTATGAAATCCTGCAAGATTTAAACCGATCAGCTTAAAACTGTGGCAATAGTTTCTACTGCAATCGTTTTGGAGTTGTCATCACGTGACCTGGTTTGGTGACCTGACCTGAGATGACCCAAGATCAAGCATTCTACATAATGTGAGAAGTTCATTGTCAAACAGGTGTGCAAACAAAATGGTGGCGCTGCGTGCCGCCGTTTTTGCGCTATCCTCGAAAAACCGGAGGGGTGGCGGATTCCCCCCCCCCCCTCCATGGCGCGTGTTAAAACGGTCAAGTTTTTGGGAAAATGACCTTAGTAATTTAGACATTTCAACACCGGCCCAAGATAATGGCTATATCGGTTTAAAACTAATACAAAGGTGAAACATTCCCTTTAAGCAATTCAATTTCGAATTTGCAAAAGGGGTCTATGCAAGTGCTGATTGGCTGACAGCCGTATCGAGCCGTGGCTGTACCGATGACGTCATCTCTCGTTATGACCGAGTGTACTTGTTTAGAATTAAACCTTGATTTTCTATAATCGCAATGTTTTGGAGACTGCTTGTAACGTAAACAACCGTTGGTGGGAAAACGGAGCGAGTTTTTGTCTGATTTTAAAGTTTTAAGTGGTAGATAAACCTATCGCTGCAATACTGACATCACTGAGCGCTACTGTGAGGTTGATTGTGCGTTTATATTTCAAGAAGGACGAGAGAAGAGTTCGCTTGTAATTGTATCTATTTAATTTTTCCCTCCCACTCCCTGCTGCCCATTGTAGTGCAGTAGCAGTAGGTAGTCCTTGCATGGGCGTTTTTAGGAGGGGGTCACTGCACCATGCCCCCCCCCCCCTCTTACGCACCGAAGGCGAAATCATGCATCGAAGGCGCCGAACCTCGGCTCATGAAATGCGTCTCACATTCAGCGAGGGGCGCCCAAGTCGCCCTTCGCTGAATGTGAAGCGCGCTACGGCTGAATATGAAGCGCGTTCCACTGAATGAAAGGCGTGCTCCGATACATCCCTGAAGGCGCCGTATCACATACCTATAAAGGCGCCCTCCGATGCACCTCTAAATGCGCCCTCCCACATACTTTCAAAGGCGCCCTCCCACATACCTTCAAAGCGCCCTCCCAAATACTTCCAGAGGCGCCCTCCGATACACATCTGAAGGCGCCTTCTCACATAGCTCCGAAGGCGACCTCCAATACATCTCTGAAAACGCTTTCCTACATGCCTTCAAAGGCGCCCTTTGATACACATACACCTGAAGTCGCCCTCAAACACACCTCCAAAGGCGCCCTCCCATATACCTCCAAAGGTGCCCTCCGATACATATCTGAAGGCATTCTCCTGCATACCACCAAAGGCGCCCACCGATGTACCTTAGAACTTTGAAGGCGCCCTCACACATACCTACAGGCTCGAAAGGCGCCCATCGATACATCTCCGATGGCCTTCAAAGGCCCCCTCGAAAACACTTTCGGAGGCGCCCTCCGATACACCTCTGAAGGCGCCCTTCCACATACCTCCAAAGTGGCCCACCAATACACCTCTGAAGGCGCCCTCCCACATAGTCCAAAAGCACCCTCAGATACATCTATCTCAGGATCGAGGGCGCCCTCCCTCCATACATACAAAGGCGCCCTTCGCTGAATGTGGGGCTGGGCGTCTCTGGTCTCACAGAGGGTGCCTCTGGAACTATTTGGGAGGGCGACCTCGGAGATGTATCGAAGGGCGCTTTCAGAGGTATGTGGGATGGCGCCTTCAGAGGTGTATCGGAGTGCGCCTTGGAAGAATCTGGGAGGGCTCATTCAGATGTGGATCGGAGGGCACCCTTGGAGGAATGTGGGAGGGTGCTTTCAAAGGTGTATCGAAGGTCGCCTTTGGAGCTATGTGGGATGGCGCCTTCAGAGGTGCATCGGAGGGCGCCTTTGGAGGTGTGTGGGAAGGCGCCATCGGAAATGTATCTGAGGGTGCCTTCGGGGTATGTCGGAGGGCGCCTTCGGAGGTGTATCGGAGGGTGCCTTTGGAGGCAGTGGCGTCGCCACAAAACTTTGAGTGTAAGGGGGAGCCAGCCCCAGGGGCATATTTAGGGGGTAAGGACAGGTGCCGCCCTCAGCCCAGGTACCGCCCCCGGACCAGGTGCCGCACTCAGGTCAGGCGCCGCCCTCAGACTAGATGCTGCCTTCAGGCCAGGTGCCGCCTTCAACCCAGGTACCGCCCTCAGGCCAGGTGCCACACTCAGGTCAGGCGCCGCCCTCAGACCAGATGCCGCCTTCAGACTAGATGTCCCCATCCGACCAGGTGCCGCCCTCAGGACCAACAGGGAGCCCGCGTAGTAGGGCGTTTGGAATGCCGGCAGGCGCCCTTCCTTATACAGGGGCGGCTAAAGAGAGCGGCCTGGAGTGGCCTAGGTGCCGTCCTCAAATGAAGTGCCGCACGCAGGTTAGGTGCCGCCAGCCGCCCTCAGACCATACCAGGTGATGTCCTCTGACCAAGTGCCGCCCTCAGACGAGGTGCCGCCCTCAGACGAGGTGCCGCCGACCATACCAGGTGATGTCCTCTGGCCAGGTGCCGCCCTCAGACGAGGTGCCGCCCTCAGGTCAGGTGCAGCCCTCTGACGAGGTGCCGCCCTCAGACCAGGTGAAGCTGGGTTAATTTTTGGAGGCTAGGGAGAACAGGAGCAGGGTGCATTTTGGCAGACCTCATGGGTGGAGACAGGCCTCTGATTTGGACAAGCCCGTGTGCGGGGCTTGTCCGACATTTTTGATAGGATGGCAACGGGGGGCAAAAACTACAAAATGTGTAGGTATTTGTGATCCAACACAGCTGTCATGTTTATCAACCTATTTTAACGCAACCAACCAATTGGGATCGATAGAGAATGAATTGTAAATTAATATGTTGCGATGACTTTTTAAAATTCAAAAATCCTAGGCGTGTGCAGGTCACTCAATATGGGGTGAAGTAAACACGTAATAAAACAATTTTTTGATGCTGTTTTTAAATAAATGAAATGGTGTGTTATTGTGGCATTAGCAAAAAACAGTTATTAAACATGTCATAGGTGGTACCAGGCCAGTGAAAAAAGGAGGTAAAATATGAAAGAAATAGAAACCGCAGGCAAGTTGCTACCCAGCACTATAAATAAGTTACTGATTGTAGATAGTTCCTTTTGCATGTTGTACTTCATCATAGGCGTATTCAGGATCCAAACTGGGGAGGCGCAAGACCTTTTGATAGGTATAGTATCAGCTATTATGATACTAACTAGTCAACAGTGACTATTTCACCTACAACTTCAATTCGCATTGCTTGCCCCCCTTTTTACCCTACCTGGAATCGCCTATTATCTTATAGTCGTTCGTAGAGTTCCCTGTGGTGTATGTTTAATCCAAAAACTGCAGTATGTTATGTCATTGTAGGCCCATGTATCTTAGTATCCTTGCAATAATATGACCCCTTCTCTTCCATTCCTGAGCGCGCCTCTGCAACAAAATGACTTAATTTCCTCTCCTGGCATATATCATATATCATATGTGCATATATAATTATAAAATAACCGTCTAGTGCGCTGTAATCGCTAGCATATCGTCATCACCATGCCAGTCACCCCACTTTGCATGTGCCTGAACACGCCCCTGCAACTCTACATGTATTCAAATATGCAAATAATAGAAGGAGAAGCTATCTTTTACATCTTGATAGTTATAAATTCCCCTTATATCGCTCTATTGGCTTTCCGCCTAGCATTGAACAATTCCTAGACCCCCCCCCCTTTACAAGCCCCTGAAACCGCCTTTGCCATGCAATTTGTATGATATTTCATTAACATCAACTAATTTGCACTTGTTTGCAATCACTGTAAACCGATGCAAATCCTTCATACTTGAGGCAGTTAGGAAGAAACCGTGAAGATCGCTTTTCCGTATTATCGCCAAATGTCACCATAGGACCCTCCCAAAAACGTGCCCTGGAACCGCCTCTGTTCAGGTTAAGGACGCAAGATTTTGACTCCATGTGCGGAATTCAATTCTAAGAAAAGTCCAAAAATTGCATGGGTCTGGTCTTAGCCGTACAGGAGATATCTTGGAGAAAAAAACTGAGGGGGGGGGCGGAATCCGCCCCCCCCCCCCCCCCCCCCTCAGTTTTGCTACAAATAGGGTTAAGTTGTAGGGAGTGTAAAAAGTTGGCAAATACAAATGAAATATTAGGTATATCCTACTGTCCCATTACAACCCACTTCTGCAGATTATCCCTTATCCCACTTTTTACCATAGTTGTGTGGAATTAAATATTAGATTCATTTTTTATGGATTTTGCATGATTAAGCATTATTCAAATACTATGATTAAATAACTAATTACCTACCAGGAAATTACCATTAACAGATGCAATCAAAATAGCATGAAAATAACCTAACCGCACAATCGAGCACATGCGAAAAAAAATAAGTATATACATAAATACATAATATCTCCCACTGACAGATCCAGAAAGGTGCTTCCTGGCGGTTTGGGGAGCAATATCCCAGTTTCCCCCAAATAAGAAAAAACTCATTGGATTTTGCTCGCTTATGCATATCAAGGTTTCCAAACAAATTTTCCTGGTAAAATTGAATAGTGTAAAATTGGGTACAATTTGGAATTTTAACCCTCGACCTACGGGAGCTTTTTTCACCTTCGCCCTACGGGGGTGGGGGTCCTAAAAAAGACCCCCTGTTAACTTCTAAACCAAGCAACATAGAGCAACGTGGTAAGGACCAACATGTTGCCTGTAATGTTTGGAATCTAACGGTATGCAATTTTGGGGTTTCGGGTCAACGAGTGACCTTCCAGGTCATGTGAATGACCTCGATCGACCAGGTCCAGACAGCGATTTTGCTCTGTCGGAAAACCTCAAAATGAGAAATTGATAAATGTAAATAAAAAGGCATGTTCCTGGACCAGTTTTGTCTCAGAAATACAGAAAAGGTAATTATTTATTCGTATCTGGTCAATAAAAGTCAAAAAAAGTTATTAAAAAAATGAAGTCATGAATTTCTTACACTTGGGGAACCATCACTCAGTCAAAAATAGAGATATTCCTTTTGAAATTCGGTTTGAGTATTTTTTCATGCTTAGTTCTATCATATATATTCTGGTTTTTAACATCTTTGAAAATTTTGATTTTGTGGTGATTTTTCCCACAAAAAAATCAGTTCTTGTTCATTTGGGGGTCAAAAACTTTGACAAATCGATTTTGCTATTTTATAGAAAATGTCCTTTTATATTTTTTCTCAATTGCGTTTGCAATATGCTTCAAAACTCTGTTTTCTACGATTTGTCAAACATTTATCGTTTTTCCACCAACATGACGTCATCAAAACATCATTAGTTCCCAAACTTTTCAACTAATTTCAATGAAATTTTTACCGCCTACGTATAATTGTTGTATACTTAGCTACTGCAAATTTCAGCAATATGCACTGTATGTATAACAATATATGCAAGAAAAACCTCGGGGGTGGTCGTTTTAGAACCCCCCGTAGGGCGAGGGTTAATTATGGGTAAAATCTTTTACATCAGGAAATGTGTCCATTGCGCTATTTTCAGGTGGATTGTGGAAGGGCACATTTACTCAAAATGCATTGGGTGTAACTTCTCCAAACAACTGGGGAGGGGGGCTGAGAAGGGTAAAAACGCTCAAGCATAGGCGTAACCACCTTCCGAAAGGAGGTGGGGACGGAGGCACTTCGAAGTAGATTCTTTCCACGCAACGCCCATAGGCGTAATGTTAAAATCCGAAAATGTTACTGAACACGGATCCCTAGTTACCCCAGTGGTGGTTACGTGCCTGCGCTCAGGGTACCATCAAAATCCCTAAAAATACGGATTTCTCTTCGAATTTCGTCCACTTCCTTGTCCACATTGGGAAATCCAGCCCCCCCCCCCCCCCAACTGAATAGGTCACTACTTATTACTCACAACACCCCTGCCCAACTTTACCCCTGGTTCTGCCACGGTCAGTGTGCTTACCTACCTATTAATTTGTTTTTGTTTTAATATGTTATGAATATCATACAATAATCTTTCATCATAAATATTACTATTTTAACATTTTCATATTATTCTCACCACATCCCCACAATCGCGTGCGCCACCAGACTGTATTCAAAAGTCAAGACAACTGATTGATTGTTTATTTTGATCTGAGCCTCGTGGTTCTGGCACACTTGTCTTGGGTGATGGAAATTATCTGAGACCGTGCTGCGCATGAGGACTAATCTATTCCCTGCGGGCAGCCAGAATTACGTTAACCTGCGGGGGGGCAGATTCTACCCCCCCCCCCCCCCCCCGCCCAGAGATCTCGAGAACCGCTCGGTCGATTTCGATGGAGACAGCGCCATTCGATGTGTCATGACAAGATCTCTCTTTTTGGACCACGCAATTTTTTTCTTCTTCAAAAATGGGAGGGGGGGCAAAAAATCCGTTTTTTTAAAGGTCATTGCAGCCATGTGGCTCGATTGATTTTCATGCACCAAACGTTTTTGAGCTTCAAATGTACTGGTCTTTAATATATCGAAAGACAAAACAAAATAAAAAATAAGAGGCGTATTCAGGGAATGTAAAATGGGGGGATTTTCTGAGAAAAAAAGTATGTGCTGTACGTGATTGTTTGGCACGTCATGAACGTCACATGTGGGCATTATATGCTTTTATTAGTTAAATTTTATATATTGCGCATAGGCGGATCCAGGAAAAACATGGGGCACCATGCGCGTAACGCTTTTATCATCTTACTAATTTGAAGTTGGACCTAATTTGAGGGTGGGTATCGCCTTCCATTTTGGTATCCTGAGTGCGCCTCTGCCCCAAAAATATGTACAATACCAGTATCTATGGTGCATATTGCATTGGAATTGTTTCTGACGCATTTATTGCACTGCAAACCACGAAGGAAGTATGCGCCGCAAAACCGCATTCGTAACACCCTCCCCAAAACAGGAGCCTGGAACCGCCTCTACTGGACCGATTTTGTCAAAACTTTAACACAAGACGCGCCATTTAATTTTGGGAAAATTCATAAAGTTTCAGGACGTTAGGCCGAACGGTTTAGAAGCAGCAAGTAAAAAACTACCGGGGGGCAGAATCTGCCCAGCAGGGAATAGGGTTAAGTGATGTAATTACGTTTGTAAAACCAAAAGTTTAGATTAAGTATGCTCATAAAATGTTTTGAAATAACATTTGTTATTTTGACACCCACAAAATATATTAATGTACGGATATACGCATAAAGTTTGATGTGGTCTGTCAAGAATTGACATATGATGGCGAAATGTGACGGTGGTGGTCGTGTTTTGTGATTTGAAATGCATTTGTAGGTTAGTTATGCTGCTTGTGTTGCATTTGTTTTATTCAATTTATATTTTTAGAACGACTATTAGTTGTTCTTTAAGTTAATTTTACAGGTTTGGTTGGTATTTATTAAGGATTAAACTAGGGATGGGTAGTCTGGTGTATCCATAGCTCCATTCTGATTCTTTTTTGAGGGGAGAGTAGATAGGTGTATTTCTTAAAAAATAACCAAACTTAAAATTGTTTGAAGTACACTGGTTTCGGTAACGCCTACTTGACAGCTTAAAGGCAATTTTTATATGTATAAATATCCTTGAATTATTTATATTATAGGAAATGTCAAATGTGTTAATTTTACAATTTTAGTCAATTTTAGGTAGACTACAGGGATTGATCACGCTCATCTTGCTTATCTTGGATCTGCTAGTGGAAATATGTTAATGTTGTATCAACTCCCTCTTACATATTGATGTATAACTGTCTAAGTTGATGTTCCACCCCTTTCAACACCATACTCTTGGATTGGACCCACTTTTGACTTTCTTGCAAAACTGGGGACCGGGCTTGATCCCTCTCAGGATGAAGAGGATCATTCACCATCGCTCATTGTCCATGGGAGCATAGGTAATGGGGATGCCTTACCTATGTTATTCAGCCTTTGTATGTCGGAAACCTCTCTTATTGAAAGATGTGTTTCTCAAACAGTTTCATGATAGCTTGACAGGGCATGAGGCTACTGCAGAAGTACAAAATGTTACAGTTATGCAATTTGTTCTATCAGTTTAGACTGCTTGTGTTATGCTATTTGAACGGACCATTTTATTTGAGGGGGTGCTTTTGACAGTGCACTTTCGAGCTCAGGGGGTGCTTGAGCACCCTCGAAACCCCTAATTCTCCGCCCCTGGCGAGGAGTCACGGCTCTGAGTCTCGGAGGTGAAGTTGGTGACATAGACCGAAGGACTGGGACCAGGAAGATTTGGTGTTTGTTTACTTTGCTAAATTCGTACGGGTGACAAGAAGCCGCGTCAAGTACCATCACAAGTCAGGTTGGAGAGGCAGACTCAAGAAAGTTAAGTCGGTGATGACCTTCAAGATTAGCTGTTGTTTTTGGTTCTGTAAATTTCATACTGGAGAAAGGAGCCGCATATCACATCAAGTAAGGTCGGGCAATCTGCACAATCCTTTATACCCTCCTTATGTCCCAAGCAGTTAATTTGTGTGTGTGTGTACATCTCAATGCCACCAAATTTAATTTGCCCAGTTTCGGCTGTTTTCTTTTTTTAACTCCCCTGCCGTTTGTTTGGTCATTTGTTTGGTCATATAGTCAAGGTATGATAATTTGTGTTGTGTGTCAGTGCCAGGGCGCAGCGAGCTCTAAATTATCATTAATGGGTTACCTGAAATGTATACGGACCATTTTTGTTATAGCTTAACCCTATTTGTAATAGGCTCCTGGCTACCCCTATTTGTATCAGGGGGGAAGGGGCGGATTCCGCCGGGTGCTGGACGAAAAGTGGAATGGCAAAAAGTAAACGGATGTTAAGTAATGGGACATTTAGTCAATAGTAAAAAGTCAAAAGTCCTAAAAGTCGGCGGGTAAAAAGTCGACGTGGAAAAAATTAAACGGTGAAAAAGTCAAACGACTAAAAAGTAAATTGACGAAAAGTCAACAGGGTAAAAAGTCAACTGTCAAAAAGTCGACATGGAAAAGGTCGACAGACCAAAAGTCAAACGGATAAAAAGTAAAATGACAAAAAGTCAACATGGTAAAAAGTCAACAGTCAAAAAGTCAACATGGAAAAAAGTCGATGGACCAAAAGTCAAACGGATAAAAGGTCAAGTGACAAAAAGTCAACAGACGAAAAGGCAAAGGGGTAAAAAGTCAAAAGATAAGAAGTAAACGGACGGAAAGTCAAGGGGTAAAAAGTCGACGTCGCTAAAAGTCAAAAGACGAAAAGTCGAAATGGCAAAAAGCCGAAGGATAAAAATTCGAAATGGTAACAAGCCAACGTCGCTAAAAGTCAAAAGATGAATAGAATAAATGGTAAAAAGTCAATGTCGCTAAAAGTCGAAAGATGAAAAGTAAAAAACGTAAAAAGTCGAGATGGAAAAAAATCAATACGTTAAAAGTCAAATAGCAAAAATTCGACGTCGATAAAAGTCAAAAGATGAAGAGTAAAAAGGTAAAAAGTTGAAATGGCAAAATGTCAATGACGATAATCAGTTCATTTGGCCCATTTAATTTTCGTCCCTTGACTTCTCGTTCATTCAATTATTTTCTTTGGACTATCCGCCTAGTAACGCGGGAGTCGCGTTTTATACCTCAACAACGTATGTACAATGTACATATATACCTATTACCTACCTACAGTTTAAAAGAATTGAGATTAGTGGACTTATGCTTTGGTTAGTTGATTGTGGTGTGACCCATTTATTTACGTGTTCAAACATTGATAAAAAAAGAAGTACTTCATGTCTTATGTATTAATGTAGTAGTTATAGTATGTAGTTATAGTATTTTTGTATGTTATATATGGTTCAAATTATAACTGAAGATCAGACTCAGCAGTGCCGCATCCAACGGTACCTATCCCTAAGCAAGTTGTCAATGTTTCTTTGTTGGTTAAACTCTTCAAAGCTTCCTTCCTTAGGCAATGCTTCAACAATACATTGACATATCTTACACTTTGATCGTATACGATCAAAGTATGTAAGTTCGCGTGATAAACGATAGCGTTACCGAGGGCCTGAAAATTCAAATTGACTTGCTTATCTCCTGTTCAATAGTTAAGCACAAAATAACATATGGCAATTGGCATACCCTTAACCATGGCATCGATTCCACTTTTGCGTGAGACAAACTTCAGTCAAGATGTGTATTGATGCAGTCCCTGAGTCATGTATTAATGAAAACATGTATCATGAACAACTATGCCATCAGAAGGTATTTTGCCGACCATGGCAAAACAAACCCTCCCAAACCCAAGAAAACAAATAATTACTCTGGATTAGATGTATCAAACTATTCACAATACCCAAATGAAATTCAACTGACCCAAGCATTGCCTTTTTACGCGTTGACTTTTAGCTATGCGACTTTTTACAGTTTGACTTTTGGTGTGTTGACTTTTTTCCATGTTTAATTTTTACCTTTTCGACTTTTTACCCTTCGACTTTTTATCTTTCGACTTTTTATCTTTCGACTTTTATCTTTCGACTTTTTATCTTTCGACTTTTTATCTTTCGACTTTTTATCTTTCGACTTTTTATCTTTCGACTTTTTATCTTTCGACTTTTTATCATTCGACTTTTTGTCTTTCGACTTTTTATCTTTCGACTTTTATCTATACGACTTTTACTTTTCGACTTTTAGCGTGTTTATTTTTCGCCATGTTGACTTTTTACCTTTTCGACTTGTTATCTTTCGACTTTTGTCCATACGACTTTTTACTCTTCGACTTTTAGCGTGTTGACGTTATGTCATGTTTACTTTTTACTTTTCGACTTTTTATCTTTCGACTTTTATCTATACGACTTTTTACTATTCCACTTTTAGCGTGTTGACTTTTTGCCATGTTGACTTTTTACCTTTTCGACTTTTTATCTTTCAACTTTTAGCGATGTCGACTTTGTATCCCTTGACTTTTCGTCCCTTGACTTTCCGTCCGTTTACTTTTTCCCTTTTGACTTTTTACCCTGGAATCGATTCCGCCCCCCCCCCCCCCCCTCCTCTACGGAGATCTCGAAATCTACCCGTCCGATGTTCAAAAATCAAACGGTGTTTGATTCCCCTCATCACGTTCTACATTTCTAAAAAATAAAACAAAATAAATATGAATTGATAGGGGGCAACAGGGGGGTAAAAACTACAAATTTTAGAGGTATGTGTGATACAACACAGCTATCATGTTTATCAACCGATTTTAATGCAACTGATGGGAATCGATAGAGATTGGATTGGAGATTAACATATGGTGGTGACTTTGGAAAATTCACAAATCATAGGCGTGCACAGGTTACTCAATATGGGGGTGAAGTAAATGCGTAATACATCCATTTTTTATGTTTTTTTAAATAAATGAAATGGTGTGTTATTGTGACATTAGAAGAAAAAAACAGTTATAAAGCAACGGCTTTATCAAACTGAACCAAATTTGGATTATTTTAAGAGCCAATGGTGCGCCATTTTCCATGATAAATTGAGTTTTAGACTTCATAGCACAAGAGGAGGTGCAAGAAAAAAAAACTGCTTGGGTACACCCTTGTAATGCATCTCAGAAAGTACTGGGCCAATTCAGATTAAATTTGGTGTGCTGCTTCCAAGGGCGGATCCAGCCGGCCGTTTGGGGAGGCACAAACCGTTTTTAGCGGACCTTACCTACCCCCAATTTCGAATTTCTTCCCGGATTTTGGCCACTTTATTTTGCAACTACACGATTGTTTTTAAAGCTTTTCGACCTATTGGGATATCGAAAAATGAAAGATCATAAGCTTTCAGTTTTTATTGTTCTGACATTGCCTTATACTGAGCAAAACTATGTCAATTGTCAGCTGTACCCAGGGGCGTCGTCGATGCTTTTTGAGTGGGGAGGGGGTCGACTGAAATGACGGAAAAAAATACCCATTTTCTATTCGTGTATTTAAGCCTTTGCAGCATTTTTAATGTGGACTTTCATGTTTTAGTAGGTACTTGTTATTTAGCGCCGCGAAGCGGCACAAAGTTTTTACGGGTTTGCCTGATAAAAAAAAACAGAAACATAGGCGGTGGGCCTTGTAGATAATATGCTAAACATGCTATTCATTCAGTTCACCGTTACAACGAGCCGAATACTTTGGCGATGGCTTCGTTATACGATGGCCACTGATGTGACGCCGCGAAGCGGTGTGAAAATTTTAATTTTACGTTGTGGGAAACGAAATTTTCATATTGGAACCAAACTCAGGTAAACCCTATTCCTGGTTGCACATCTCGGTATGATTAACAATATTGAAATTAAGGTAGTTTGTAATATACGTATTCTTCGGATAGTAAATCACGATGACCGGTAGTAGTCGGCGCTCAATAGTACATATGATAATAATAACTGTATACATATGTACCGAACTATAACAAACAACTGGTAACAGTGCAAATGGTTTGAAAGCGGCAAGACTTTTCCGCACATAATTAATAATAACACATCATTATATATATACCTCACATAATTGAGGTGGCCTAGTGTTGAGGAAATGCTCACCGAACGCGACATTGCCACAATGCGCCACCTCATCACTTCCCCCAGCGCCTCAGAACTGTTGCGCCAGCGAGTGTTGCGGCGCGCCGACGTGTCCGACCGCCGCACGCGCGCCACAGATGGCGGCCAGATTGAGCTGCCCCGTGTGCGGACGGAGTTCGCCAGGCGCAGCTTCCTGTACTGAGCCGCGCGCGCATGGAACGGCCTACCGCCAAAAGCTGGACAATAGCGGCATGTGCCTCTCTGTAGCAGTATTGACCGTCTAGAGATTGCGCATTCTGCCACTCTTTTAACCCGCGCCGTGCCGGTGCTCGGCGCCAACTTCGCCGTGCCGGGGGGGGGGGGCGTTTCGACGCCCCCCTTCTAACTCTGCTCCTAGGCAACGTAGCGCAAAACGAAAAAAAAGCGTTGGAAAGCTCGTCAAAAATGATTTAGAAACTACTTCAGTCATTTTTTCGGGTTATTATTGAGGTCACCAGAGGTCATCATAGGTCAAATTTTCCCGTTTTAGGTAACTTGATCCTGAAATCCCACGATATCTCGGGAACTATGATAGCTAAGACGAAACCGAAAAAAAGCAATAGATAGCTCTTGAAACGCTCCAGTAATGTTTTGCCGTCAGATTTGAGTTCAGGTCAATACTTGACGCTCCAGAGGTCATCAAAGGTCAAAATGGCTGTTATCTTGGAAAAAGTTTTTCGCGAATAACTTTTTTGCTATTCAAGATAGAGCATTGATTGTGGCTCCATCGTGTTTCCATCGGCAAGGCGCATCGAAAAATATACATTTTGACCATGGAAAGTTAATTAAAAAATTTGACCTCAGGTGAAGGTCACATGGTGACCAAGTCCGTCACGGTGGGTCATGTTGCATATGAGTCGATGCGTCTTGACGAGAAAATCACATTCGTGCCTTCTTCAAGTTTCTATCTCTCTTCGATCAAAAGTTATTGGCAAAAAAATGTATGTGACCTCATGTGACCTCGGATGACCTTGTGGGGGGTAAAATAAACCAAAATAGTATCTGGGTAATGAATAATGGTCTATTAATACATGATCTTGAAGAAAAAACGTTGATTGGATGCGTTTACATGGAAAGCAAAGCATTTCAATATTTCCCCATTGACTTATAATGGGGAAGGTCACGTGATCGATCAGACCTTAGGTCACCGAATAAAAAAATCCGAGATATGTAAATTGTAGGTAATGATATCCTTATCAAACTCTAAAAGTTTAAAAGTGATCACCCGGAAACTGTAGACGTGGCACGACCACAAACTTTTTCTGGGGTTGGGTCACGTGACCTGACCTGGTGACCTGACCTGATAAGACCTGAAACTTTTGGTTTCACAAAAGTTGTAAAAATGTTCAGCGGACAGGTACTGAAAATTTCAGCTACTTCAACGGTTTTTTAGCTATTGGCAAAAAACGGAGGGGGGGGCGTCTAAACGCCCCCCCCCCCCCCCCCCCGGCACGGCGCGGGTTAACCCGCGCGGCACTGGGGGGTAAGTTGTACACCCCCTCCCGTATTTTCTCCATAACTTGAAAACTATTACAGATATCGAAATGAGACTTGCGGTACCTGATGGTGCGTCAATTCTACATCTTGTGTTACAATTTTGTTGAAATTCGTGAAAATTTTGAGGAGTTAATGACGTTTTAGTGACGTCATGTCATGTCATTTTTGGTGAAAAAACGTTAAATGTTTGAAAAATCGTAGAAAACAGTGTGTTGATGCAAATCGCAAATCAAAGGCGTCAAAAGAAAGAAAATAACATTGTCTTTAACATGGCTATCTCAGATATTCAAAATTTGGGGGTTTTGACCCCCAAAATGCAAAAAAACTGATTTTTGGGGAAGAATTACCACAAAAGTTTTTTGTTTGAAAATTTATTTATAAAAACTGAAGATACATTAGAGAACCGAGTATGAACGATGTTCAAACCAAAATTTCAAAGAAATTTCTTTTTTTTTGACTGACTTATAGCTCTCTAAGAATAAGTAACTCATGACGTCATTTTTTTTAAATTGCGTTTTTTGGCTTTTACTGATCAGATACAGAAAAATAAATGCCACCACTGTATTTCGAAGACAAAACTAGTCTAGAAACATGTAATGTTTATTTAGATTAATCAATTTCAAATGTTGACCTTATTGTGACCTGACCTTGACCTGAGGGCGATTGTATGGTGTCAGGCTGTGAAAATAGCTGCTTCTATCGAATTATACGTGTAAAATAACCCATACAACATGTGTCGCATGGCTTTCGTAGACCTGTGACCTTGTGTGACCTGACCTTGACCTTGACCTTTGCTTAAAATTTCACTTTTACTTATGCGGGAGATGCAATATACATTTGGGAGTACTTTGTGAGATAATAGTTGCAATACAAGGCTTTGGATGGAAAGTATAGCCCAAAAACCCAAATACTTAAATTTTGACACTTGACCTGACCGTGACCTGACATGTGACCTTATGTTAATAATGTATGGCATGCGTTAGATTCTTCTCACTGAGAGCTTCCGATCGCCGCCTTACGCGTCTCGCTGCGGTTATTGGTTCGGAAGATACGAGGGGGGGGTAAAATTTACCCCCAGCACCGCACGTTCGGATGGAGACCCCAGCGCCGCGCGGGTTAACGTTACCGCCATTGTGTTTTATTGTGCGTGTGTTATCATATAGCGTTTCACATGCATGTGCTATTATTTAATGACGTGGATGGCATAAAAACCATGTAATGGAGGATCCGAATACATTATCTGTATCTGTATAATTCCGCACACATATTCTTTTCCGCATTTTCCGAAAGCCGAACAACTTTTCCGCACATAAATTGTCCCTGCGGATTTGGAGGAGCCTGGGGCGAGATGGCTTTGGGAGATGGTCCTGGCCTGGTCTCACTAATAGCTCTTCGGTCCAGCAAGTTGGGCATCGCTGGAGCAGCTTCCGGTTGCCGATGTCCGCGTCTTGGCGTTCGCGTCGCCTTTTTTCGGAACTCGGCAGACTAGCTAAACATGTAGCCTGCTTGAACGTTAATATTTGATGAAGGGAATGGACCCTGGGGCTAGCAATTAGGTACCGCCAAGAAGAAACTGCCAGACACTTAACCCTATTAGTGGCAGGTTCCTGGCTTCCCTATTAGTGGCAGGGGCGGGGCGGATTCTGCCGCCCCCCCCCCCCCCCCCCCCCCCCCCCTCGAAGATCTTGAGATATACAAGTCCGATTTTCAAAAATCAAATAGCTCTTGATTCCCCTCAACACGATCTACATTTCTAAAAAATCAACAAAAAAGAAATTTTTGATAGGGGACAACAGGGGGGGAAACTAAAAATATTCGCGGTATTTGTGATCCAACACAGCTGTCATGTTTATTAACCGTTTTTAACGCAACTAATGGGATTGCTAGAAATTGATTTGGGGATTGATACATGACGGTGACTTTTGAAAATTCAAAAATCATAGGCGCTTGCAGGTCACTAAATTTTGGGGTAAAATAAATACCTTATAAACCAGTCTTTTTTCCTTTATTTTTTTCGATACATGAAATGGTGCGCCATTGTGACATCGGATCCAACAGTTATAAATCATATTTGCATCCATAGGCGGTGCCAGGTTAGCGAAAAAGGGAGGCAAAATATACAACAAATTACTTCCTGTAAACCTCCCCTTTTCAAGTCCCTGAAACCGCCTCTGCCGTACAATATTTATTATAGTTCACTAAAATCAACTAATTTGCACATATTTAAATCACCGTAAACTTATGTAACTCTTATATACTTCAGGCAGTTAGGAAGAAGCCGTGAAGTTCGCATCTCCGTATTATCGCCAAATGTCACGAAAAACTACAAACACCGGGCCCTGGAACCGCCTCTGTTAAGGTTAGGAACTCCAAATTTTGATTCCATATGTGGAATTCAATTCTAGGAAGAAAAAAAAATTGCATGGGTATGCTCTCAGCCGTTCGGGATATATCTACGAAAAACATGAGGGGGGGCGGAATCCGCCCTCTCTGCCACTAATAGGGTTAATGAATTAATTTTACCATTTACCAAATTTGTATAAGTAATTGCGAATTGTGTCATCCCGCGAAGCGGCTCGAAATTTTCAGGTTTTTAACCCGCCATTGACTGGGGGGAGGCGTTTAACCCTATTCCCTGCGGGGCAGATTCTGCCCCTCCCTGTGGTTTTGCACTTGCTGCTTCTAAACCGTTAGGCCTAGCGTCCTGAAACTTTGTGACTTTTCTCAAAATTGAATGACACGTGTTGTATCAAAATTTTGAAAAAAATCAAGCAAGCAGAGGCGGTTCCAGGCTCCTGTTTTGGAGAGGTTGTTACGAATTCGGTTTTGCGGCGCATACGTCCTTCGTGGTTTGCAGTGCATTAAATGCCTCAGAAACAATTTAAATGCAATATGCATCATAGGTACTGGGATTGTACATATTGTTGGGGCAGAGGTGCACTCAAGATAAAAGAAATGGGAGGCGATACCCACCCTCAAATTAGGTCCAACTTCAAATTTGTAAGATGATAAAAGCGTTACGCGCATGGTGCCCCCATGTTTTTTTCTCCCGGATCCGCCTATGCGCAATATATCAAATTTAACAAATTACAGCATATACTGCCCATATGTGACGTTCATTTCGTCCCAAACAATCACGAACAGCACATATTTTGTTTCCATAAAATCCCCCCCAATTTACATTCCCTGAATTTCCTGGAGCAGAATCTGCCCCCCCCCCCCCCCCCCCCCCCTGAAGGTTAACGTAATTCTAGCCGCCCGCAGGGAATAGGGTTAACGCCCCCCCCCCCTGATGAATTTTCGCAATGGCTAAAAAACTAATAGCGCTATCAACCTAAAACTTGGATACCTTCTTATAGATCATTTTTACGTCTTGTGTGCAAAATCGAAGAAATTTCGTCGATTTTTTTGCTTGAGTTATAGCGAATGTATTGACGTCACTACACACGAGTTTTACACCAAAATCAGCTAAACTTTGCCAGGCCGTACAAATGCCACATTTGACGCAAAATGCAATCGAAAAACGCCAGAAGATATAAAATTGCAACAGATACAAACCTGCGTTTTCGATTTTTGAAAAGTTTAGCTTTTGACTCCCAAAAACTAAAAAAAAAATGGGGTGGAAATTTATCACAAAATCAAAACATTTAAAATATTCAAGAACCTGGAAGATATGTCAGAGAACCATACATAGCCATATCATGCCAAATTTCAAACTGATATCTCTATTTTTGACGGACTTATGACATCTAAAGTATGGGTAACTCATGACGTCATATTTTGAAATTGCGTTTTTTGCTTTTATTGACCAGATACAGACAAATAAATGTCACCACTGTTTTTCTGGGCCAAAACTGATGCCTTTTTTGTTTATATTTAACAATTTACAATTTTGACCTTTGTTGACCTAAATTTGACATAAAATTGACATTAACTTCGCGTAAATGAAGTCAGGTGGTAAAATGACTATCACTATCGAATTATACGTGGAAAATAATTCCTAAAACATGTGTTGCATGACTTTCGTAGATATTTTGAGCATAGTGACCTCTTGTGACCTGACCTTGACCTTGACCTTGGCCAACAATCTAACTTTAGCTCATGCGCGATATGTATCATACCTTTGGCAGCACTTTGGGTGAAACTGGTCACAATCAAAGGCTTTGGATGGAAGTATTGCACAAACTCAAATACGCTGATTTTGACCTTTGACCGGACCGTGACCTGACATTTGACATCACTTTGACATTTTTGAGCATGGTTTATATTTGTCTCATTGAGAGATTTCGAATTCCGTCTTGCGCGTCTCGCTGCGATCATTGGTACGGAAGATAACCATAGGGCGTTTACCCCCCCCCCCCCCCGTCAATGGCGTTCTGCTCAGACCCCAGCCAATGCCGGGTTAACTGTGGATAGCTGGATTTTGACTGCTGCAAAGTCATTTTTTACGACTGTACGTCCGAACTTTGGGGGGGGGGGGCAAAACATAGTATCAGGATCTTGGGGGAGGGGCATGGCCCCTTTGCCCCCCCCCCCCCCCCCCCCTCCCTTGGATCCGCCCCTGGCTGCTTCCGACTGTTATCCT
This sequence comes from Chirona hameri, assembly GCA_036785665.1. Lineage (NCBI taxonomy): Eukaryota > Metazoa > Arthropoda > Thecostraca > Balanomorpha > Balanidae > Chirona > Chirona hameri. Next base: position 50,640 of record JAXIVJ010000694.1, on the reverse strand, counting down.
AACAATATTCCACATGTTAAATCGGAAGGCTCATGGCACGTGCGCTCGTGCGGACCCATATATTACATCTCCAAAACTACTGGGTGTATTGAGCCACAAATTTGCTTGTAGGCGAACGTATGGCTACTACCTGCTTTACAAGTGTCGAGGCGTACTTCAATATGCACGTGCGCACGTGCGCCACCGTATTTCAGATATCGGGAAACTACCGAACCTATCGACATGAAAATTTGTATGCATTCTAGGGAACAATTGCCGGTAGCTTTGCACGTAGCAGAAGTCAGAACTTAAGTCACTAGGCACGTGAGCACGTGCAGACCAGTGGGTACTTCATATTTCAGGCTTCGAACTTATGTAAAAGCGCACGCTCAGTCTTCGCCCATACAGGCGTTTTACTGGTAGGAATAATCGCATTTACCTTATATTCGCCTCCAGCGGGCCGAATGTCGTGTACAGCAGGACATTCACATTACACACAGGCGACATAAAACCAAGTCCATAGTCATGAAGAGCTCATGGAACAAAATTACAGTCCACCATCTTTGCAAAGAACAGGTACCCAAGGTTGACGTTGGTGGTTGTATCAGGGTGTAGATCGTCTTTGTCGGGTCACACAGTTCATGTTATGGACATGGTTCGGTTCTTCTGTTCAGGCTTATCATCACAAATGAGTACTACCAAAACGCAAACACTGACGGAAACGTGTATTTATGTGCCGAATATGAACTCGTGTTCGAACTGTGCTTGAAACAGTGAACAATGTAACACAACAAACTGATGCACGCTTCTGTCACTGGCGCACCTACGAGTACACCTCGTATACCACTGGCACGCGTCAGTCTGACTATTTACTAGTATCGTAGTGGTATCGTAGGAGCAGTGTGATCGTATTGTATTGAGAGACAATCCCCGATGTACTCGAGGAGATTAACATTACATATTAACTTGCGCCCAGCTGTGGTATTCCGCTGAACAGCGCTGGGGGGGGGGGGGGGGAGGGGGCAGATTCTGCTCCTCGTTATCTTCCGAAGATCGACGCGCAAGCCGGCAATCGAAAGCTCTCAATGGGACGCGTCAACAGCGTATTATACATTTGCAAAATAAGGCCACATGTCAGGTCACGGTCAGGTCAAATATCAAAATTGAGGTATTTTAGTTTATTGGACACACTTTCCATCCAAAGCCTTAGATTGCAACTATTACCCACAAAGTGCTCTCAAATGTATAATGCATCTCTTGCATAAACGAACATGAAATTGTAAGCAAAGGTCAAGGTCAGGGTCAGGTCACAAAAGGTCACTTTTGGCATGATGTTTACGAAAGCCATGCGACACATGTTGTATGTGTTATTTTACACGTATAATTCGATAGTAGTAGCCAGTTTCACAACCTAACTCCATGTCAAGGGCTTGTCACATAAGGTTAGAAATTGAAATTGATTAATTAAATCAAAAGCCATGTTTTTAGACCAGTTTTGTCTCCGAAATACAGCAGTGACATTTATTTGTCTGTATCTGGTCAATAAAAGCAAACAAAAAATCATGAGTTACTATAATACTTAGGGAGCCATAAGTGAGTCAAATATAAAGATATAGCTTTAAAATTCGGTTTGGGTATCGTCTATACTTGGTTCTCCAATATTTATTCCGTTTTTCATATCTGAAAAAGTATAATTTTTCCGAAACAAATCAGCAAATTGGGTTTGTTGGGGTCCAAAACCCCAAAATGCTGAAAATCCGAGATCGCTATTTCAAAGAGAATGTCATTTGCATTATTTTGGCGTTTTTTCTTTCAATTTGCATACAAACTCGATTGTCTACGATTTTTGTCAAACATTTATCGTTTTCCCTCCAAAAATGGCATGATATGCCGCCATTAAAACATAATTATCTCCCAGATTACTGCATTAATTTAATTGAAAATTGGTGAAAAGACACGAAGAATGGATGCAGCATCAGGTACTGCTAGTTTCGCGTCGATATCTTTCATGGTTTTCAATTTATTGAGAAAATCCGGGAGGGGGCAGATTCATCCCCCCCCCCACCAGCGGGGCGCGGATTAACCCGCCATTGACGGGGGGCGTTTAACGCACCCCCTTGATGCATTTGGTAATAGCTCAAAAACCAATAGCGCTATGAACGTGAAACTTCTGGTACCTTCTTATACATCGATTGTACGTCATCTGTGAAAAATAAAGCAATATCGTCGAAAGTTTTCGAAGGGTTATAGCGAATTTAGTGACGTCACTACACCCGAGTTTTACACAAAAATCAGCTAAATTTTAACAGAGCGTACAAATGCCATATTTTGAGAAAAATGCAATCCAGAAACGACAAAAGATAGGTAATCGCAAGGGCTACAACATGCATATCTCGTATTTGTGAAAATTGTGGTTTTTGACCTTAAATAAATAACGGTTTGGGGAAAAATGCCCACAAAATCATGTTTTTCAGAAATGTTAAAAATATCAGAGGATGTCAGAGAGCCACATAAAAGCGACCGACTACCATACCAAATTTCAAAATGATATCACCATTTTTGACTGATTTATGGCATCTAAAGTATGGGTAACTCATGACGTCATATTTTGAAATTGCGTGTTTAGCTTTTATTGACCAGGTGTAGACAAATAAATGCCAGCACTTATTTCTGAGACAAAACTGGTCTATAAACATGCCTTTGCATTTAGATTAATCAATTTCAAATTCTGACCTTGTGTACTGGTATAAGGTCGCCTCCGAATCTAAGCGTAGGTGTCTGGTATGAGCGTTTGTGTGAGAATGTCCGTTGGATTGTTTTTGTGGTGTTGAACGTGATAGCCCATTCTTGACCGTACCTATATATTTCGGCATATTTCGGTATATATTATATATTTCTCTGGGTATGACCCCCTTCCCAGTGATGCAGCTCCACTGCAGTGAAGCTGTGCTGGTGCACTGATACGAAGCAGAGGATGTGTTTGTGACTTAGTGAAAAGTGTGATCGGCAGAGGGAAGTCCATGAAGATAAAGGTCTATATTTGTATACAAGACAAGGACAAAGAAAATTTGGTGCATTTAATATGTGTTATTTTATTGGTAGTACTTATTTATTTATCTATTGATCACCAACAGGTCAATAAACCCACAACAGGTGAAGTCAGGGAACAAGACAAACCAAATACACACGAAAATATACAATACTAAAATACTAAAATCACATGACAACCAATCATCAATCTCCCAACATCAGACGGGATTGTCTCTTACATATTTTAGCACACTTGCTCTGAAGCTAGCAAACGTTGCGTGGAACGGATCAGCAGCTTGGAATCTTTCCACATGTGCATTGAATCCCAATACAGCCCGTCGGAATAGCCCTCGCTTAGTGGTCTCCTTGTTAGCCTTGTAAGCGGACGGAACATGAATCAGTTGCACTGGTCCGGCCCTAGTTCAACGCCGTGGTACGTGGAGTGGGAAGCAGCCGAGCAGAAAGGCGGAGTAGCGGAGTCGGATCGGAATAGGATCAAGTATAGGAACATGAACTGCTCCACTGCCTAAATAGATCTCTTAATTGTCCCCCGGTCGCTTTCCACGTGCCCCGAGTCATGTCTGCCACGTCAGTCGTCACTAATGCAGAAAGCAGCGTGGGAGCGCAGTAGAGGGGAGAGGAACAGGGGTCAGGTACCGGGCACACGGCAATAGGCGCGCGGGGGGAGGGGGCGGCTGGCGGAATGGCACCTGGCCACTACTACTAAGCTTCGGTGCATTAAATATGTGTGTTATTTCATTGATAGTATAGGAACATTAACTGCTCCACTGCCTAAACAAATATCTTAATTGTCCCCACGGTCGCGTTCCACGTGCCCCGAGTCATGTCTGTCACGTCACTAATGAAGCAAGCAGTGTGGGAGCGCAGTATAGGGGAGAGCAACAGGGGTCAGGTTACCGGGCACACGGCAATAGGCGCGCACGCGGGGAACGGCTGGCGGAGCGGCGCCTGGCCACTACTATCACTCTCTGACCACCTGGTCAAAACGGGACCGTCCGTTTGGAGGCGGTGCCTCTATATTTCGAAAACGCCTGAAGTAAGGGGGCGGAAGTTTTCGAAGCTGTGTTAAGACGTCGCTCTCCCTATGTGACCAGAAAACTGTTGATCCAGTCCATCTAGAACACACCTTGGTACTTACTTAATGAGTTAACTATTATATTTATGTATTACTATTAAATTATGTATATGTTAAATTGTCAATAATAATTAATCACAATTAATCATTAATAATAGAATAAGAAATTCGTTAATTAAATCCGTTGCAGACTATGGTCACTAGCGGGTCCAGGGGGGGGGGGGATTGCGGCCATGACTCTCCTCCAAACCGCCTGAAATCGGCACAAAATTGACACATTTCCTGATATGGAAGACAATCTAAGCAACTTTTGCAAAGGAAAGTTTGTTTAAAATCGGCTATCAATGAATAACCAAGCGAAATACGATGAGTTTTCAGAATTATGTGATATTTGTTTGGGGAATTTGCTCCCCCCACCGCCCATCACCCGTCCCCCCCCCCCCCCCCCTCCAACCACCGTTCTGGATCCGCCAATGAATGGTAGCAGGGGCGGAACTTTATATCTCTTTGGGAGGGCCCGAGCCCCCCCCCCCCCAATGCTGAGCTGAGCCCCCCCAATGGTGCTCCGGGCCCCCCAATGTTTTCCAAAATTTGTGCCCCTCTAAAATTTCAAGGACTACCCGTATAGATTGTTCTGTTTTGAATTTTGCGTATTTCATCATATCAAGATGTGATTCCATCTTAGGAGTATTCCATCATAGAAGTATACGAGCATTGCGATTCCATCTGCGACTGCTTTTCGATTATGATATAATGGGTAAGTTTGTAGCATGGATTATATTCTGCTAACAAGTCCGTAGATACAAGGTTCAAGCGTTCAGATTAGCGAATAGCGGAGGTGGAGCATGACGAATTAGCGATCGGAGTGCTCTATTTAAATGATGTTCAATGGAATTTGTTGTAAATTTATTGTTTGCTGGAAATAAGGCTGATAGTTTATGCAGCCTTTTTGGCTCCCTAGTATTGCAATATCCTGAATATCCAACATCCATGCTAAAATAATAGTTTGATCCGGAGGAACATCGAGAAGACGTGACATCAAAGGGGCAAAGGCATCGGGTCTGGGGTCATCGTGGCCAGGGGGGCGAGGGGTCCATGGCTCTTCCAGGAGGTTAACCGATGTCCGCCTGAGGGGGTCCCTGGTTGACCAAACGAACCCTCGGTCAGCATGAGCGAGCCTCGTTGGGCCTGGAGGGAAGCTCGGTCGATCTGAGGGGGCACTCCATCGACTTGAGGGGGTCCTTCGTCCACCCGAGGGGTTCCAGTCGGCCTAAGGAGCCAGTGTTTGGCCTGAGGGTTCCCCTGCCGGCCTGAGGGGGCCTCAGTCGGCCTGATCGGCCTGATGGCCCTCGGTCGGCTTCAGGGAAGCTCGGCCGGCTTGAGGAGCCCTTGGTCGGCCTGAGGGGTGTCCAGTCGGACTGACGAGCTCTGCTTCGGCCTGCGGTAGGGGTGGGGGGGGGGCTCTGTCGGCCTGGAGGGGTCCTCGGTCGGCCTGGGTGAGAGCTCGGTTGGCCTGAGGGGCTCTCGATAGGCTTGAGGGAACCTCGGCCGGCTTGAGGAGCCCTTGGTCGGCCTGAGGGGTGTCCAGTCGGACTGAAGAGCTCTGCTTCGGCCTGCGGTAGGGGTGGGGGGCTCTGTCGGCCTGGAGGGGTCCTCGGTCGGCCTGGGTGAGAGCTCGGTTGGCCTGAGGGGCTCTCGATAGGCTTGAGGGAACCTTGGCCGGCTTGAGAGGCCCTTGGTCTGTCTGGAGAGCTTTTGTTTGGTCTAAGGGGCTCTTTGTCGGCCTGAGGGACCCTTTGTCGGCTTGAGGGGACCTCAGTCGGTCTGAGTGGCCCTCGGTATACCCGAGGGGACCTCGGTCGGCGTGAGGGCGCCCTGAGTGGGCCTAAGGGCCTGAGTGGCTCTCGCTTAGCCTGAGTGGCCCTCGGCATGCCTGAGTGGGCCCTCGGTATGCCTGAGGGGACCTCGGTCGGCGTGAGGGGCCATCAGTCAGCTTGAGGGGGCCTTCAGTTGGCCTGAGGAATCCTCGGTCGGCCTGAGTGGCTCTCGTTCGGTCTGAAGGGACCACAGCCAGCTTGAAGTTTGTTTTCGGTCTGAGGGTTCCTTAGTCGGCCTGAGCGGGTTCTATGACGGCCTCAGGCGGCTCTCGGTCGGCTTGAAGGGCTGTCAGTCGTCTTAGTCGACTTGAAAAAGACCCTTTTTCGGCTTAAGGTGCCTTCGGTCAGTTTCAGGAGGTGCTTTTAAGGCTTGAGGGGCCTTCGGTCAGCTTGAGGAGGCCTTCGGTTGGCCGGAGGGGCCCTTAGTCGGCCTGATTGGTCCTCGGTCGGCCTAAAGGAGTCCCTAGTGGGCCTGTGGGGCTCTTTTGTCGGCCTTAGGGGACTCTCGGTCGACTTGAGGGTCCCTTGGTTGGCTTGAGGGGGCCCTTTGTCGGCATGAATGAGAACTCAGTCGGCATGAGGGGGCCCATCGGTCGGCTCGAGTGGCTCTTGCCAGGCCTGAGCGGGCCCCAGGCTGGTCTTAGAGGGCCATTGTCTAGGTCGGAAAGAGCCCGGCGGTCTGAGAGGGGCCTCAGTTGGTTTGATACAGTATTTTCCAGGCCTTAGAGCCTTAGGATCCTTGTCGTTCTGAAATGACCTTTGTCATGCCTGAGAGGGCCCTATGCCTGTCTGAAAAGTCTGTTTACCAGTTTGAAAGGACCCTTAATCGTCCAAGGGAGGGGGGGGGGGTTTCCGGCCTAAGAGAGCCCTAAATCCCTATGAGAGGACCCTCCGCTTCTTTGAGAGGATCATCGGTCGACCAGAGATGACCACCGTCTGATCTGAGAGGGCCTTACGTACGCTTGTCTAAGAGGGCCATTTTCAGACCTAAGAGGGCTCTGTGCAAGTCTGAGAAAGCTCTCGGTCATTCTGGAAAGCCCTTAAAGGAAATAGTTCACCTTCGGAATTTTTTTTCAGAACACGATTTTATTATATTTTTGGATACAGTTTCTTTTTTTCTTTTCAAAAATGGTCCTACATCGCGCCAATTCAGGACAGAAGGTCGTAAATCATTAATGTTATGGTGTGCGTCATTGGTCTGCGCATGCTCCATGGCAGTGCTGGCACTTTCAGACGGTACGGTATATCATATTTGCGCCGAATTCCTTCGCCAAAAAGTCAAATATCTTCGGCTGGAGAGTCTTCTTTAAGTCAAGGAAACTTGCAGATAGGGGTTTCCCAACATGGGCTACAAAACAGCTATCTCAGTTTAAAACTAATGTTGAAGGTGAACTATTTCCTTTAAGGGTTTTGAACTGTAATAGCAGTTGTGTAGCCCGTGTTGAGAAAAACTTATCTGGAACTTCTCTTGGCTGAAAAGACTCTCCAGCCGAAGATATTTGACTTTTTGGCGAAGGAATACGGCGCATATATGATGTACCGTACCGTCTGAAAGTGCCAGCACTGCCATGGAGCATGCGCAGACCAATAACGCACACCATAAAATCAATAATTTACAACCTTCTGTCCTGAATTGGATGTAGGACCATTAGGATGTAGGACCATTTTTAAAAAGAAAAAAGAAACTATTAAAAAATATAATGAAATCGTGTTCTGAAAAAAGTTTCCGAAGTTGAGCTATTTCCTTTAAAGGAAATAGTTCACCTTCAACATGGGATTTTGAACTGAAATAGCAGTTTTGTAGCCCGTGTTGAGAAATTCTTATCTGCAACTTTTATTGGCTGAAAAGACTCTCCAGCCGAAGATATTTGACTTTTTGGCGAAGGAATGCGGCGCATATATGATATACCGTACCGTCTGGGAGTGCCAGCACTGGTCTGAGCATGCGCAGATCAATAACGCACACCATAACATTAATAATGTACGACCTTCTGTATTGAATTGGCGCGATGTAGGACCATTTTTGAAAATAAAAAAAGAAACTGTATTAAAAAATATAATAAAATCGTGTTCTGAAAATTTCCGAAGGTGAACTATTTCCTTTAAAGGAAATAGTTCACCTTCGGATTTTTTTTTCAGAACACGATTTTATTATACTTTTTAATACAGTTTCTTTTTTTCTTTTTAAAAATGGTCCTACATCGCGCCAATTCAGGACAGAAAGTTGTAAATTATTGATTTTATGGTGTGCGTTATTGGTCTGCGCATGCTCCATGGCAGTGCTGGCACTTTCAGACGGTACGGTGCATCATATATGCGCCGTATTCCTTCGCCAAAAAGTCAAATATCTTCGGCTGGAGAGTCTTTTCAGTCAAGAAAAGTTCCAGATAAGGATTTCTCAACACGGGCTACAAAACTGCTATTTCAGTTCAAAACCCATGTTGAAGGTGAACTTTTTCCTTTAAACGGGCTGAGAGAGCCATTGGTCGGTCGGAAGCAGTCTTACAGACTCGGAATCGTAATCTGAGTCTATTATAGTCGATAATTTTTGCCGGAGTCGGAGTAAGTTAAATTTTGCGCCGACTCCGTCTGGCATGTGAAAATTATGTATGAGGAACGTGTTTTTCAGATGCATTCTTAATTGGCCACCGATGGCGATAATTTAACATTTAACGGCTTCAAAATTGAGTTGCTGTCCTTAAAAAATGTTATGACCACTGACCAGTCAGTGTTTACCTATCTTACCTATCAATTTCAGTTAACTAGTAATTTGTCAATTTTATGGTCTGAAACAAGGAAATTGGAGAAGGAATACTTTTGTATTTTTCCCGGTATAAAACGGAGAAAATAGTTCCACAATTGTAATAATTGTAATAGTTTTATAATAAATATATTATATAATAATTTTACACTACATATACATATGTATATATAGTATTGTACGTTTAGTTTCAACATTCGGCCGTTGCCCCCCCCCCCCCAACCGATTTCATAAAGTTCCACCACTGAATGGTAGTAGTAATGAATGGTAGTAGCAGTACCATACGCTAGTACCATGAGGTTTATCGGAATGGGCCGGTAATCGCATATCGAAACGTGGCAGCTAACGCCCATCCTCGTCCTGAGCGATTTTCTTGGCCTTAGCAAAAGTGGCGTAGTGCCAACGCAGCATCAAACTTAGTTTTATAATTGTCATTAGCTTTCTCACGGTCTCGATGTGACGTTCCCCACTCCGTCGGTCTGCACCGCTCACGCCTCACCCTCCTCCCCGCCCGACAGCTGCCGGCCGATGCGAGGCGACACCGGGTCCAGTGTGGTGTCAGATGTCCATTCGCATAAACATATTCCACTGTAGCCGACTTGCGTGTTAGAGTGACTACGTCATCACCACGCTACTCCCTCCATCTAGCGGGTTTCACTGCAACTAGTAGTTCCAATATGACCGCGCCAGACAGTTTTGGATGGCGCAAGCTTGACTGCCACGGCTTTATATGTGGCTGTTGCCATGGTTTTGGATGCGGCGAGTACCATTTTGGATGCGGCGAGTTTGGCTCATGAAGATGTCCCCTACCCGGGCGAATTTTGGATGTCGCAAGCGTTGTTGGTAGCGGTTTTGGATGGGACAAGCATTGAATGCTACAACTTTGAACGCTTTGATAGTTCCCCTATCAGCCACACTAATATAAATTTGGGCTAGGATCGCCAGGATCAATAATATTAAATCAATGTAGGTACCTACCTAATTAAAAGGACACTGATTCAACGGTTATAGGGCCTCGGCAACGCCGTATAAGAGAGGTAGATTCGTCCGGGAATTTTAGCGCCCCAATCGCCCAACAGTAGCGTGACGTCACTGGTTCTCTGGTCCGACTGGGCTGTCCCCGCACGCGGCTCGGTGCGGTGCGAATATTTCGAACGGGATACGGATAGTTGCGCCTAAGGTACGATCCTATTTAAGATTACGTTTACCGCGGATAATTATCCCGCCCTTAATTCATGCTGAGGGGGAGACGGCCATGCGCTACCCGGTCTGTGTGAGGGGAGACTGGCGAGACGGTCATACGCTGCACCGGTCTGACTGTGGGGTGAGACGGCCATACGCTGCCCCGGTCTGGCTGAGGGGCGAGACGGGCATACGCTGCACCGGTCCGGCTGAGGGGCTAGGTGCCCACACGCTGCCCCGGTCTGGCTGAGGGGCGATAAATGGCATTGTTTTGGCTTATTGTTCAAGATATGCTTTAAACAAACTTTAAAAAGAACAATATTTCAAAAGCATAGACTTCCAACCTAACTACCTAACTTACTTATCTAACGGCGACGACTTCACATTGCCGCTCGTCAACACCAGTCAAAAGACCGCAAAACGCTTGAAAGCGCAGCTGCGGTGACGGGGCTGGCCACGACTGGACCAGAGCACCAGTGACGTAATCGCGAATACGGAGCCGCTCGGCAGCCGATACATGGGGAAACCCGAGACGACATCCCCTGGACACTTCAACACTGAACACGCGACCGTGTTGTTTTCGTATGGCCGCAGATGAATGTCACAAAAGTGCAACATATGCAGACATTCGGGCCACTAAATATGAATATCATTGCAATCAATAGTAATTCCACGCTTTCACAATTTACTTGAAAACTATAGAGGTCCAATCTGGGTGGTAGATGGTACACAACCTGCCTGCTATCATGCTGATTCAGAGAATGTATGGATTTTGTGTCCATCACCAAGGGTTTTCGAGTGAGGGGCGAAGGGTTTTGAGTGAGATCTGTCAAACGGTTTGAATTTGCCCTTTATATAGGAGATTGAAGTGTGCTTAGCTAACTTAATGGGCATTATCTGACTGTAAAACAATAATAACTGATCCCCTTTGTTCTCTAATGATCCCCTTTGTTCTCTAATGATCCCCTTTGTTCTCTAGTTATCCCCTTTGTTCTCTAATGTTCCCCTTTGTTCTCTAATGATCCCCTTTGTTCCCTAATGATCCCCTTTGTTCTCTAATGATCCCTTTTGTTCTCTAATTATCCCCTTTGTTATCTAATGATCCCCTTTGTTCTCTAATTATCCCCTTTGTTCTATAATGTTCCCCTTTGTTGTCTAATGATCCCCTTTGTTCTCTAATGATCCCCTTTGTTCTCTAATGATCCCCTGTGTTCTCTAATGATCCCCTTTGTTCTCTAATGATCCCCTTTGTTCTCTAATGATCCCCTTTGTTCTCTAATGATCCCCTTTGTTCTCTAATGTTCCCCTTTGTTCTCTAATGTTCCCCTTTGTTCTCTAATGATCCCCTTTGTTCCCTAATGTTCACGCTGCCGAATAGCGTCAAGGATTGTCAATTACCTTGAAGAATCCCTTGAACATAGTCGAGCATTGCTGTTCTTGACTAACCTGTAATCCGCTCGTGTACACCACGCCCGTCGCTGCCAGGAAGCAAAGTAAGCAGGCGCATAGCCTGTCCAGTCTCAACCACCCTTTGCCGGCGTGTATCCGTCTCGCTTGACAACCGGTAGCTGACTGGTAGTCAAGAGCTGATTCGCACGTACTGCTAGTCCGCGCCAAATTGCATATTGCGTGCCAGATTGGTTATTGATTCGACACTGATTGAATCGATTGGAATCGTTCAATCAAAATTCATTGAATCAAAACATAATTGATTCACCACCAGATCTTTTGATTCATGAATCGTGATTGAACAAAAACCCGCATCAAATCAAGGCTGATTGAATCAAAAGATTTAACGATTCAAGTACACTGGTAAATTGTGCAAATACATGCAGTCCCAGTGGCTACATTCATTTATACTGAAATGATATTGCTGTAACAATGCTTTAATGATTATATATATGCATGTTTCCATTTTGATTGATTTGACATAAATTCACATAATAGATTTAAATGTTGAATCAAACGTGAATCGATTAAAATATTGTTTTGATTCTTTGAATCGGAAGGAATCAATTCTCAAAATTGTATCCGTGAATCGAACGGTGATTGAATCATTCAGATTCCAAAATGAATCATGATTCAATCGTTCCAAAAAAAGTTGAATCAAAAACCAGTCTGGCGTGCCAGGCGTCAATGTCGCCCTCAGTTGAGGAATAGAGCGCACGCTTTATTGATAATACTCGTTGCAGAAGCGGCGTTGTACAAGCCAGCATTGTACACAGACAATATGCGCGTCCACGTGGGTACACACGGAAGACCAATCGTATTACTTCCTCTACAAACGCAGTGCTTGATGCGAACTAATTTATTTGTTTTCTTCCAATGCTATACAAGCATGTAATTTGTAGTATATGAAACCAGTACAAGCTATCCATTGGTGAACAAAACACCCGCCCGACTAAGTTATAAAGTCTGTATTCAAAAAAAGTCATAAACAAACGGTGCCTCTTGGCCATTGCGTCCAAACTACTACATGTACAAGCATTTGACTTGTGCTCGTCACCAGACGACTCAGCCTCAAACAACCCTAACCCTCGCCCTACGGGAGCTTTTTCACCTTCGCCCTACGTGGGGGGGGGGCTGGCAGGTCTCCCCCTTGTTAACGTCCAAACCAAGCAACTTAGAGTAATGCGGTAAGAACTAGCATGTTGCCTGTCATAAGATAAATCCAACAGTATGCTATTTTCAGGTTTCAGGTCAACGGGTGGCCTTCCAGATCAAGTGAATGACCTCGGATTTACCACCTCCAGAACAGCGATTTCGCTCTTGAGAAAACCTCAAAATTAGAAATTGATAAATGTAGATAAAAAGGCATGTTCCTAGACCAGTTTTGGCTCAGAGATACAGCAAAGGTAATTATTTGTTCGTATCTTGTAAAAAAGTCAAAAAAAGTTATTAAAAAATGACGTCATCAGTTTCTTACACTTAGGGACCCATCACTCAGTCAAAAATGAAGATATTGATTTTTGAAATTTGGTATGGGTATTGTCCATACTTAGTTCTCTCACATATATTCCGGTTTTTCTATCATCTTTGAAAATTTTGATTTTGTGGGGATTTTCCCCCAAAAAACAGTTTTTTATATTTTAGGGGACAAAAACCCAAAATTTTGCAAATCCGAGATTTCCATTTTAAAGAAAATGCCATTTTGTATCTTTAGGGAATTGCGTTTGCTATTTCCTTTAACCCTATTTGTAACAGGGGGGGCGGATTCCGCCCCCCCCCCCCCCCCCCCCCCTCATGTTTTTCGCAGATATCTCCCGAACGGCTGGGAGCAGGCCCATGAAATTTTGGGACTTTTCATAGAATTGAATACCGCAATTGGAGTTAAAATTTTGAGTTCTTAACCTGAACAGAGGCGGTTCCAGGGCACAGTTTTGGGTAGGTTCGGAGCCGACATTTGGCGATAATACGGAAATGCGATCTTCACGGTTTCTTCCTAACTTCCTCAAGTATGAAGGAGTTACATCGGTTTACGGTGATTGCAACAAGTGCAAATTAGTTGATGTTATTGAAATATCATAAAAAGTGCATGGCAGAGGCGGTTTCAGGGGCTTGAAAAGGGGGGGGGGGTTCCAGGAAGTATTCAATGCTTGGCGGGAAGCCAATAGAGCAATGTAAGGGACATTTATAGCTATCAAGATGTACAAGATAGCTTTTGCTTCCATTATTTGCATAATGTATTACATATAGAGTTTCAAGGGCGTGTTCAGGCACATGAAAAGGGGGGTGGCTGACATGGTGATGACGATGTGCCAGCGATAACGGCGCAATAGACGTTTAACTTATAATGATATATGCACCTATGAGGCCAGAAAAGGGAATAAAGTCATTTTTTGCAGAGGCGCGCTCAGGAATGGAAAAAAGGGGGTCATATTATTGCAAGGAAACTAAGATGCATGGGCCTACAATGACATAACATACTGCAGTTTTCGGATGAAACACGCACCACAGGCTACTCTACGAACGATTATAAGATAATAGGCAAGTCCAGGTAGGGTAAAAAGGGGGGTAAGCAATGTTAATTGAAGTTGTAAGTGAAATTGTCACTGTTGACTAGTTAGTATCATAATAGCGGATAATATACTTACAAAAGGTCTTGCGCCGCCCCAGTTTGGATCCTGGATACGCCTATGATGAAGTATAACATGTAAAAAGGAACTATCTACGATCAATAACATATGTATAGTGCTGGGTAGCAACTTGTCTGCGGTTAATATTTTTTCCCAATTTGGCCTCCCTTTTTCACTAACCTGGTACCGCCTATGGCAAAAGAATATGATTTATAACTGTTTTGTCTAATGTCACAATCACATACCATTTCATTTATCAAAAAAAAAAATCAAATAATGGGTTTATTACGCATTTACTTCACCCCCATATAGAGTGACCTGCACACGCCTATGATTTTTGAATTTTCGAACGTCACCGTTATATATCAATTTCCAATTAAATCTCTATCGATTCCTATTGGTTGTATTAAAATAGGTCGATAAACATGTAAGCTATGTTGGATCAAAAATACCACTAAAATGTGTCGTTTTTGCCCCCCTGTTGCCCCTCTATCCAAAATTTAGATTTGTTTTATTATTTGGAAATGTAGATCGTGTTGAGGGGAACCAAACACCGTTTCATTTTTGAAAATCGGACTGGTAGATCTCGAGATCTCCGGGGGGGCGGAATCCGTCCCCCCCCCCCCCCTTGTTACAAATAGGGGTAGCCAGGAGCCTGTTACAAATAGGGTTAAAACTCTGTTTTCTACCATTTTTCAAATATTTATCTTTTTCCACCAACATGACGTCATCAAAACATGATTATCTCCCAAACTACTTAACCAATTTAAATTATTTTTTTACGGAATACGTGTAATTGTTGTAAGCTCGGCTAACGAAAATTTCAGCACAGTCCCACCTTAGCGAAATCCACGGAATTTCCCCTCGTCACTGATGGTTTGTGTCGGTCTGGCCTCTCGTTACGAGCCCATAATTCCCTCCATTGAATGGGCGGCGTCAGATCAGCCTGGCCGGACTCTCGTTAATGACGTCACGTGTTTTGGGATGGGGCTCGTGGGGTCAGCGTCTGAGCGGCCGGTATCGGCGGCCGGCGATCAGTGACCGTGACTGGGTGAATATTTGTGCGAATTTGCATGACCACGATTGATTCTGGCTTTAATTTAACCTGTGAGATGAACTGGGACGAAATGTCACATGAGCGTGATTCTTATCAGGCCGCCATATCTTTCCATTGGGCAAACAACCATCCCGTATTTTCGTACTTGTTAAGAAGTGGCATTTCAATGCGATAATTGTAAACATACTTCCTCAATTCCCTTTTCCTTGGGGAATATCTACTTTACTCAGTTTAGCTTGGAACATGTTTGACATTACAACATATCAGATAAATGCTAGATTTTCGGCAATGAAATAACGTTCGTGAGCAAAACGAAATTAATAGTCTTGCAATTATCGGCGGAATTAATAGTCTTGCAATTATCGGCGAAATTAATAGTCTTGCAATTATCGGCGAAATGTCACATGACCGTGATTCTTATCAGGCCGCCATATCTTTCCATTGGGCAAACAACCATCCCGTATTTTCGTACTTGTTAAGAAGTGGCATTTCAATGCGATAATTGTAAACATACTTCCGCAATTCCCTTTTCCTTGGGGAATATCTACTTTACTCAGTTTAGCTTGGAACATGTTTGACATTACAACATATCAGATAAATGCTAGATTTTCGGCAATGAAATAACGTTCGTGAGCAAAACGAAATTAATAGTCTTGCAATTATCGGCGGTTTAACGATTTTTCCACACGGGTTGTGTGGAAACAATATTAGCACATATTCGACAATTCGTTAATAAAACTTGTGATTACGTTAATATTACTACACCCCCCCCCCCCCCCCCTGAGGTTTTTCTTGAATAGCGTTTACGTGTAGCGCTTACGTGTAGCGCAACTTGCTGACATTTTCGGTGCTGAGTTTACAACAATTGTACGTATGCTGTAAAAATTTAATTGAAATTGGTTAAGTAGTTTAGGAGATAATCATGTTTTGATGACGTCATGTTGGTGGAAAAAAGATAAATATTTGAAAAATTGTAGAAAACAGAGTTTTAAAGGAAATTGCAAACTCAATTCACCAGAGATACAAAATGGCATTCTCTTAAACATGGCAATCTCAGTTTTTACAATTTTGGGTTTTTGACCCCTCAAATTTAAAAAAAAAGAAAATGTTTTTTAAATCCCCACAAAATCAAAATGTTCAAAGATGTTAGAAAAACCGGAATATATGTGAGGGAACTGGGTATGAACAATACTCATACCAAATTTCAAAGCAATATCTTCATTTTTGACTGAGTGATGGCTCCCTAAGTGTAAGAAACTGATGGCGTCATTTTTTATAACTTTTTTGACTTTTTTTGACAAGATACGAACAAATAGTTACCTTTTCTGTAATTATGAGCCAAAACTAGTCTAGGAACATGCCCTTTCTTTTACATTCATCAATTTCTAATTTTGAGGTTTTCTGAAGAGCAAAATCGCTGTTCTGGACGTGGTAAATCCGTGGTCATTCACTTGACCTGGAAGGTCACCCGTTGACTTGAAACCTAAAAATCGCATACTGTTGGATTTCTCTCATGACGGGCAACATTCTGGTTCTTACCGAATTGCTCTAAATTGCTTGGTTTGGAAGTTAACAGGGGGCCTGTCAGACCGCCCCCTCCCCCCCCCCCCCCCCCCCCCGAGGGCGAAGGTGAAAAACACCCGTAGGGCGAGTGTTAATTATATTACGTTAATTCCCTCAATATGGCGCTCCATCAGTCGCTCATCGATATTATTTCCTCAGTCACCCTTCAGTCCCAATCCCGAATTAGAGCAATAGGGAATTCACACAAGTGACGAAGGTTTATTTACAATAATGGTGCACCAATAGCTTATCAATTGTCCCGTGGGCATAATACAAGTCGTCATATATACACCCGCTCGAGTAACGTCAAGGCAGCCCAATCAGTGAAAACAGTCAAGTCAGTTAAATCAGTCGCGTCAGTTCGATCAGTCAAATCAGTAGTCAAATATATGCAATCGGCAACCACCGCAGCATTGGCACAACCTCGATAATTGGTTGCAATACGAACATGACATTTTTTTTGTTTTGTTTGTGATATTTTATTCATAATACACATAATAATGCAGAAATTACAATCAAGCAATTGGTGCAAAAGTGCCAAAGCACTTAAGTCATGGCACCGCTTGCAAACACTATACGTATTGTATTATTTCGTTCGGCCGCCCACCAAAGCGCCAGGTCTCGCGCGCCCTAGTTAAGTTTTAGGGCACCCCGCTCACCGCCGCCGCAGCGCGACCCACGTTAGTGATGAAATCGATCGGAGTGGATAAAAAAACTTTGGAAGCACCCGCTCACGCCGCCACCGCCGCCGCCACCGCCGCCTCCCCCGCCCGCCCCGAGACCGGAACCGTAAATAAGCGTGTCCAGCTGGCTTGATGGAGAAAGTAGAGAGAAATCCATCTGCAATAGTCCCGAAATATTCCGAAAGAGTTGGTATCTGAATTCATGGTAATTTGGACAGTCAAGTACGAAATGTTTTGTGGTTTCTTGGTTGTAACCACATCTGCATGCTGTGGAATCGGTTTTTTATTTTAAAGAGGTGACTGTTCAAGTCTGAAATTCCCAGCCTCAGTTTAGTGTGGAGAATGTTGCCGAGTTTTGAGCCTTCATGATAGTACTTTGGTGGGTGAGGAGGGCCTAGCTGCTGGGAGACTGCTCTTTTAAACTGGCTGTGTCGGGTTAGGATGCGTGTCTGTTCGGGTAACGTATTCCACAGACGCGTTGTGGCTGGAATGAAGGACCGTTATAAAGAGGTTGTACGATTGTGCGGTAGAGTGTGGAATGTGCTGTTTCTGAGTGTTCTCCCTGTGTCTTGCTGGCGTGTGTGTGGAAGTGTGTCCGTTATGTACTGTGGTATTCTTGTGTCGTTTCTGAGCTTAAAGTATAAGTTGAGTTTGTGTAATTTTCGTCTGTCTGCTAAATTAGTCTACCCTAAGTCGCGTCTGAGTCGGTCTGTCGATATGTGGAAGGGAGTCCCTGTGATGAGTCTAGCTATTCTGTTTTGCGTTTTTTCGAGTCGGTATACATCGTGCATGGTAATATGCCCGTCGTATACAACGTCGCAGTAATCGAAAATAGGCGAGATGTATGTTGAGTATATTTGAGTGAGAGTTTGCCTCGGAATGTATTTCGAAATTGGATAAATGGACTTACTGCTCTGTTGACTTTTTTTAATTGTTTCATTTATATGTATGTGAAATTTTAGATCTGATGAAAAGGTTAACCCGAGGTGTTTGTGTTCTGTGACGACGGGTATGGGCTGGTTGTCAAACGCTAGGTGAGGTGTATGTGTTGTGTCGGTTTTATGTGAAAATGTGTTTTTTTTTTGGCGCGTTGAATGTGATAGCCCATTGGGTGCCGTAGTTTGATATTGCGTTGAGGTCTCCCTGTAGTGATTGTTGTGTGGCTTGTGGGTTGTCTTTGACGTGAGGTTTGTGTAGTGAGGTATCATCGGCAAATAGAAGTATGGCATTGGTCGTGGTGTCTGCCAGTCCGTTTAAGTACAAAATAGCCCAAAGGGGTCCCAGGACTGATCCCTGCGGGCACCCTGCATTTATAGTTTTTATTGACAATTTGCCGTTGACTCTGACTCGTTGATTTCTACCTTACAGGTATGAACGTAACCAATGCAGTAAAATTCCAGAAACTCCGAATTCAATTTCGCACTTTTGTAGGAGTCCTTTATGCCAAATTTTTCAAAATATTTCGAAATGTCCAAATAGATAGCTGTGAAGTCTTGTCCTCTATCAAGTGATTGATATAGGTTGTGATTTAGGTGAACTAGTTGCATTTGTGTGTTGTGCCCGTGTCTGTAACCGCTTTGCCTTTCTGTGAGAAAAGAGTGCAGTGTTACGTGTTGTAGATCCTGTCGACAATTATTTTTTCAAAAATATTGGATACGCAGGGTAGGAGAATAATTGGTCTATAGTTATTGACGTCGGAGGCGGAACCTTTGTTTTTGAATATAGGGTGTACTATAGCTTCTTTCCAGTCAGTTGGGTATATTCCCTTGGTCAGAAACATATTAAATAATTTTGTCAGCGGTTCGTAGTTGAGAATTGCTGTGAGTTTTAATAATTGTGTCGGTAATTTGTCCGGGCCGCAGGATTTGTTTGGGTCAAGGGAATTTAGTAGCGCCAAGACCTCGCGTTCTGTTGCTGTCACTTGGTTGAGTGCCGGTGCTGTTGGTGTGTCGATAGTGGGTGGAATACGATAATCGTCGACGTTTAAATGAGATTGTATAGCAAAGTGTTCGTTAATAAATGGTGCTTTGTCTTTGTCATCGCTCAGCAGTGTCCCGTCGCGTCCAATGAGTGGGGGTATTGTTTGATTTCGAGAGCGACCAATCATGCTTTTCAGTATGGAGTGGTACTTATGAGGATTGTGTTTGTGTTGCAGGAGGGTATTCACTTTGTCTTTCAAGTGCGTATCTCTGAGGTTTCTGTTGATGTTCGTCACTATGTTTCTCTGAACTCTCCATCGTTGCCAGTCGTTGTCACTTTGTGTTTGCTTTGCCTGTCTAAATCTAAATAGTCTATCTCTTTTCCTAATTTGTCTCGTGAACTTTGATGTTACCCAAGGTGTGTCGTCTTGTCTGATGCGGACACGTTTTGTCGGTATGGTCAACCTGGCTGCGTCCAGTAGAGTCTTTTTTTCAAGTTTGTCCCACTGAAGGGCTAGTATATTCTAGCAAAACACATGACATACGCACACACACACACACACACACATGAACACTAACATTTCCTCAACATCAGCATCTGTGCAGCCCGTCTGGCCAAGCCGGAACGGTGCCCGTAACATTGGCAAAACCGTCCCGGCTCCGGGGAGGTCTGGGGGTTACCGCCCCGGCCGGGGAGAGCTGTGGGGTACCTCCCCGGCGCTCCAGACTGGCCGCAGCCCCCGCCCGCACTGCCTCGCACTTGATGCACACGACATCGCGTGGCAGTGCCCCATCGGCCGGCCGGGCGCGCGACCCGTCAGTCCGTTAGACTGGCGCGCCGCGCGCCCGGCCGACCGACCGGCCCTTGCGAGGGCCGGTCTCAGGTTGGCCCGGTTGGGTAAGGGCGGGGGCGCACAAATATGCATACATATATGTCATCATTTGCAAACATTAACATGACATCAAACAAACATTAAACATTAACATCGGACTCCGCTACCGCTACATGTCACGATTGGACGCGACAACTCGCTAATCACTCACATATTAAGAGCATCCGACACATCGATGAAATAGTTCCATCTATCCCTAAACATGTCCATTTTACACTTTGCATACGCATTACTCTTCTCCATTCGAAATATTTTCAATACCGCAGATCGAAACGAGGCAATGTCGAAACACCCATCTCTGTATCTCTGTTCTACTATGAACTGTTTGGCCACTAGGATTATCAAATTGACTATATCGGGGCCGTTTAATCTTCCAAAAACAACTTCATCACATGTAAACCTTACTCCTTCTCTCAAAGGCAGTTTCACGTTCACAAGCCTTTTCACGTCCCTCCAGAAAGCGGCAACCTCCTCGCATTCAAAAAAGCAGTGCTCCAAGGTCTCAACCTCACCACAGTTGTTACAGAAGGGGTCTCCAATGACTTGTCTTATACACAAATATCTCCTGGTAGGGAAAAATCTGTGAATAATTTTGAATTGTAGGCTTTGTAGCTTAGTTGCAGTAGTAATTCTGAATGGTATTAGATAAATATTTCTCCAATTACCTTCGAAGTTAATATTTTCCATTTCCCAGCGTCTCTGAGCAGTTGGTTTAACTTCGGGAATCAGCAATGCGTTAAAGTAACTTGTTTTGACTAAAGTAAGTAGCACTTTCTTATCCTTTATATTAATTTCGGGTTCTCGCTCGCGATCCATCGTAGTCAGCGCCGGACTACGTCTTAGCATTATTTTCCACTGCGTTGGAATTGCCTGGCATCAGCCCATATACACCAAACGATTTATACTTATAAAGGGGTGACGCTCTGTGAATGTTTCGTAGCTTAACATGTTACCGTTATCATCCACCATATCATCTACCAGCCTTATCCCTCTACTTAATAATGATTTATTAATCAGCAACTTTCCCTGAACTCGAATGGCTGAGTTTTGCCATATAAGCTGCCTACGAACTACTTTTCCATTGGCTGGCTCATTTATTAGATTCATTTCACTAAACCATGCAAACATCTCCTTATAATATTCGGGGATACGCCTAGCTCTGAACCTCGTGATGTCGTATCTCACCATAACAATATCCCTCAAACTTGCCCATATTCTTTCTTGTAAAGCTTGAACAAAAGTATTGTCTTGTAGCCGTATCATTCTGCCTATCCAGACAATCCTATTTGATTTATTCATAGCTACTAGATCTGGTGCCTTTAGTCCACCTCTCTCCGTCTTCATACTGAGAGTTCCCCTGGCCACTTTAGGAGGGCGACCTCTCCAGATGAATTTCATTATGAGGCTCTGTATCACTGCCAGCTCCCTATCCTCTATGTTCGTTGCAGCCATAAGGTATGCCATTTGAGTCACAATCAAGGATTTAACTACGGTTATCTTTCCTTTTATTATCAACTCTCTCTGCGACCATTGATCCAACGTTCGCTTAATCCTAGCCTCCACAGACTCTAAATTAGCCTGGGTACAATCTTCCGTTGCACTAAAGTTAACACCAAGTATCTTAATCATGCCAGCTGGGGCACACTCGCAAACAGGATGTTCACATAGTCTTTTACTGCCTAGCCACATGCAATTGCATTTATTCAAATTCAGTTGTAGACCTGAAACTGCGCCAAATTCTCTCACAATTGTAATGGCGTTTTCAGCGGATTGAGCGTCCGCGACAAACAATGTAGTGTCGTCGCAATACTGTGACATTTTAAATATTCTACCCGATATTTCTACACCCTTCACCGCCCTTGTCTCTCGCAACTTTATCGCCAAAATTTCTACTACTAGTGCGAACAGCAGGGCAGACGCAGGACATCCCTGCTGTAGGCCCCGGGTAGGCTTAAACCACTGTGAGGTGTAGCCATTATTTATTATTGCTAACTCAGGACTTCTATGCAGGAGCTGTACCCAGCTAATAAAACATTCGCCAAAATTGAAGTGCCTCAAAGCTTGATATACAAAACTAAGCTCTACAGAATTAAACGCATTCTTAAAACCCAGGGCCATGAGTAATCCTTCCGATTGATCAGCGTTACAATAGTATATGATGTCAGCTATGGTTCTGAGATTTGTTCCAATATATCTACCTTTAATGGCCCCGTTTGGTCATTCGAAACAATCTTATCTATGACTGACATCAGCCTATTTGAAAGTACCTTCGCGACAATTTTGTAAATAATATCTAACAAACAAATTGCACGTTTATTCGCTAATAGCTTCTGATCTCCTTTCTTTGGTATTAGCGTAATCACGCCTCTACGCTGAGTCACAAAGAAATTGCCCCTTTCCTTTGCTTGGTTGATATAATCTACCACCATGTCTCCCAAGTCATTCCAAAAAGAACAGGAAGAATTCCTTTGAATATCCGGAGACTGACGCTGCTTTATTATTTTGCATTCCATTTAGCGCTTTTCTGCATTCCTCGTTGGATATTGGGCCATCACATGAATCCCTATCAGCTTCATCCAGCCTTGGATACATGGCTGACCTATGGAAGCTATTCAGGATATCCTCACTAGCATCATGCCTACTTTGTGAAGAGTAAATATTCATGAAATAATATCTGCAATACTCAAGGACGTTTGCATTTCCAGTTATTACTTGGCCACTAGGTGAGTGCAGAACACTTATTTGTTTTTTACTATTTCTACTGGTGTTCATTTTAAGAAAATATTTAGTCGGCTTCTCTCCCTCTTCTAGCCATCGGGCGCCAGAATAAATCATCGCTATTTTACCCCTTTCCTCTTCTGCCTGATCTAGCCTTGATTGCGTCTCTTTATATCTTCTAATTGCTTCGTCAGAGGGATTTTCACCCATCTCCTGCTCGCAAGATTCTAATTGTTGAATCAGTACCCCATACGACTCTCTCCTTTCCTTAGCCTTTTTCTTGCCTATCTTAATGCTGTGTACTCTAATGTTACTCGTTAACAATTCTATCTTCAGTCCGAGATCGCCTACATTAGCATACACATCTCGATTAATTCGGGCTTTCTCAATCTCACACCGTGCTGCTTCAACAAACGTTGGATCTTCCAGCAGCGAGTTATTAAAGCGCCACAACCCCGGCCCTCTACTGCACGTACTTATGCTCATTTCAAAATTTACAATACTATGGTCGCTCAGCACAGCAGATTTGATCTCTATGCGTCTCAGCGTATAACTACGGATTAAATTCTCACTCGCAAATACAAAGTCAATTCTCGATTGTTGTATAGGGTTCAGGCGTCTCCACGTGTATCGTGTTCTCGCCCTATACCGATCGCGCCACACGTCAATCAAGCTCATATTGTTCAATATATCGATAAGCAATTGCCCTGCTTGCGATAATCTAAATCTACAATTCTGAACATCGAGTTTTGATAGATGCAAATTAAAGTCTCCTGCTAACAGGATGTGACCTCCATGCTCTGGCATTAGATCTCTCAGCTTGATCTGCAACAATCCCAGATAAGCAACTTGCTCCTGTGCATGGCTTTGTGTGGGAGCGTATACTGCAAAAAGAGCAATCTTGACTTGCCCGTAGTCTAGATCCAAGATCAACAATCGTCCGTTACCAGAATCATACGAGACGGTCGCATTGCACCTTCCTGCCAGAGACCTGGGAAGCATGACGGCCACACCAGCCTCGCCGGTATTCGGCCCATGAGAAAACATAATCGGCGCACCCCATTCGGCCTGCCAAAACGGACTGTCCTGCGGAGCTGAGTGAGTCTCCTGGAGCACTGCTATGTGATGTGTATATTGCTGATGCAAATACCTAAAAATAGTTCTTCCTTTAACAGCCTGTCGCAGCCCCCTTACGTTAAACGTGATAACATTTACATCAACCATTTGCTATAAAGGAGACACGCAACGCGATTCATCCTGCTGGCTAAGCGGCTCATATAGCATTGATTGCTTGTAACAGGCAAATATAACATATATAACAAAACAAACTAACTTTGAAACACTTTCCATAGTAAACTTAAATATAAAGGATCAGGCCAGCTTAGCGGAATCGAGCGCCATCTATTGTACAGAGATTGCGCCACCTATCATCCAGCGCCGACAACAAATGGACACAGAAACCTACACATAATCGAATCAGGTAATTCACAAACCACCCTCTTCCGTCGCTACACAACAGGACATAACGATAACATAATCGAGTTTTAGAATTATAAAGAACCAAAGATAGACAACCCAGTATCCATGTATGAGTCAGGTGCTCCAACCTACTCACGTAAGACATGAGGGATTTTTTTCATCGAGTCTACACGGATTTTTCGCCCAAATTGCATAGTTTTACAGAACACTTCACCATTTTTTGTGAACACCGTATATAACCTGTGGGCCCTCTTCTCCGCCAGAAGGGCTTGGAAGATTTCCTGTCTTCGTGGAGACAGGCTCTCGTTTACATACAGTATCTGGGTCGCTGCAGCTCTCCCGTCTCCGGCTGGGCCTGTGTGGCCCGAGCCGCTCGGTACGGCGCCGGCGCCGCCCACAGACGCCAGCTCGACACCCGGGGGGCGCCCGGCGGCCGTCGTGCCCCCGTCGCCGGCGGCGGCAGCGACAGCAGACGAGTCGTCGCCCCCCGCCGCCACCCCACCAGTACTTGCCGTGGTTCGACGGGCTCTGAGGCGGTTTTCATAAAGCCTGTCACGAACCGAGTCCTTCCCAGCTCTGCGAAAGCGACAGACGATGCGCTTCCCCCTGGCCACCCGGTAGCTCTCCTCGATGTCGTCTCTGGTTACCGGCACGCTCGTCAGACAGCGCGACAGCATCGCCACTGCGGTAGCCGTCACGTCCTCAGTCCAGGGCTGGGGAGGTGTGGCCGGGACAGCAGAACCAGAGAAGATGAGGTCCTTCTTCCGACTCTCGCTGCTGATTCGATCTACTTCCTCCTCCAACACAGCCACGCGGGTCTCTCTGTTGTGTAGCCGATTCTCGATTTCTTCTATGTAGTTGTCCCGCCGCTCGACGTGCTGTTCCAGCTCCGTGATGCGGACGCCCATCCCGCCGATTTCTTCTCTCAGAGAGACAAACTGAGCTGCTATGTCGTCTCTGATCCGCTGAGTCAGACTCCGCATCACCGATCTAAGTGTCTGCTCCGTGAGCGGCCGGCCATCAGCGAAGTCAGCTGAGCTCGCAGTCGATGACGCCGAGTCACGTCGGGAGTCTCTTCTTGGTCTCTTGGTCGGGCTCACGTTCCTGTTGCCGTCACTACGGGGTCTGTCCAGTCGCTCGATCATGTCCTTAACAGACCCCTGTCTGCCCGTCGCTGACCTTTCGCTGGCGCCGCCCCTGCCGCCGCCCGCGGCGCTCGGGCCGCGGTCACCGTCCGCCCCGGGTCGGGACGGTTGGGCAGGGCGGCCGGGCTGGCGGCCAGCCGGCCGGGACCGATCAGCTGACTGCGGCTGAGACGCCCCGGCCCCGGACTGCGCCTGCATTCCCGCTTTCTTTTTGTTTGGCATGATCACGTTGAATTGAGTCAGGATTCAGGTCACACACGTTCACTCTGCACTATTACGAGCTTACCACAGTCAACAAGTGCCGGTAAAGTCTCCATTGCCCCACGGCCGGCGAGGCAGAATTCGGTATCGCCGACTCCTGCCTGTGACGACACCCCGAGCTGACACGGCGCACTCACACGTCGATAACGACTGCAATGACACTGTCACTGTGGCAATGTCACAGCGGGTCGCCTCCAGCTCGTCTCTCGCCAGTCGCCACACCGGCACTCAAATCGCCGCGATCACTGGGCTCCGCTCCCGCCAGCCATACCGCTAACCACGCGGCGAGCGGGCGGGACCGCGGGCACACGCGTGCGCACCGGCCGGCCACCAGGGGCGAACTGTAGAGTCTTGGTAGAGTCTTGTAGAGTCCAGTAGAGTCTTGGTAAATTATCTTACTGCCTCCTTCACGTCGTTGTTAAGTACCCTATTCCAGTTGGTCCCGATCAAAATATTTGTCAATCTGTCTACGTTTGTGTTTTTGATATCAGGAAATTCTTTAAATCTCGTTTTGTCGGACGTATCATTTTTGAAAGTAAACTTGACGTAGACTGGAAAGTGGTCTAGATTTAAAACGAGGAGAGTATTCCGCTGTCTTGCACCATTTCGATGTTATTGACAAATATTAGGTCACGAAGATTGTGCACGTTTTCGTCGATGCGAGTCGGGGACGTGATAAGCTGTGTCAAGTCGAGTGTCCGGGCTGTGTCCTCAAGTCTGTAGTCGACTGTTGCCGTGCCACTGTTTCTGTTTGGTGTTTGAGTTAGGTAAATGTTACCGGTGTTAAGGTCGCCTGTCAGAAGTATTCCCGTCGGATTGTACGCCTGTGCTGATGTTATGCTGTCCGTGAGTCGGTCGAGAAAGTCTTGCTGTCTGTCAGAGGAGAGATTAGGGGGAAGATATATCGAGCAAATAATGATTGTAGAGTCTTTGTTTTTAAGGCGTGTAGAGTGTTTTGGAAAGGCGTGTAGAGTGTTTTGTTGTTGCTGCTCTCCACAGCTTTAGTGTCTGGTGCGTCGATTTGTATTGATTTTCCTATGGCTATTGTGTCGCATTGATTGTGTATTCGCGTGTCAAGGTCTTTCATTTGCTACCCGGTAGCATACTGTGCACGCTCCTGTGTATTTACTTCGCTCCGCTCAAACATTGTTGATGCCCGCCGCCACCCACATGCGTCCGATCTCGCTAACGCCACCAATCTCGAAAGCCGCACCTTGCTGCCACCGGTCGGAGCGGACCCGCAACATTCGGACCAAGCACGAGCTCGCGCTGTCGCTGCCCCCGCCGCTGCTGCTGCCCCCGCCGCTGCCGCTTGACCGTCTCCAGTTGACACACCTCTACCAAACATCGCTCTCTCTCTCTTGGATTTCAAGAAGATCTGGCTGCTGGTGAGAACTGCTCTTACCCCGTACCTCTCCGATCCTTCCGACCACAACTCGTACGTCACCCTTCATACACATGTCACCCGTCACACACTCGTCATCTGTCACACACACACACACGTCATCCCCACATCACTAGCAAGCAATGGCAGAGACTGGGTGAACTGACAAATATACAGCTTCTGCTTTTAGTTGCAGGAATCGAGAGAAATCCAGGCCCTGCCACAACACAACACCACATCACACTTTCTCACATCAACATCAACAGCATCACAGCTCCAAACAAACTACAAGAACTAGAACAATTAATTACCACAAACTCAATCGACATCCTTGCCCTAACTGAGACAAAGCTAGACGACATTCATCCCAGCCTCTACAGCATCACTTACTTCCACCCACCGTTCACACGACACAGAACCAGGTGAGGCGGTGGTACGGCTCTATACGCGCGTTCCTCGCTGCCCGTCACCAGAATACTGCTCCAGCTCGAATACCGCTCTAGCTCGTTGAGGCCTTCTTTAACCACCGTGAGTTCGTTGCGAAGCTTCTGGATTTGGCCGTCCCGTTCTTCGATCTCCGCGACCATTTCAGAACGGAGTTCTGACAGGGCCTCATCCTTGTGTGCGACCGCTCAGACACGGCTTGTCTAATGACGGGGCCCAGTACGGTCTCGCGGAGATGGAGGATGAAGTCTGGGTCGCAGAAACATTCCGTGAGAGCTTTCTTGACGTCGTCAATAATCATACTGCCCGCCGGCCACCCACTCACAGGTACACGTTCACTGTAAACGGTCCGGCACTCTAGCGAGTGGCACGCTGCCAACGGCTCGCGTCAAAACACAGGTCGGGAGGGTCGCGCGAGCTGACCTCTCCGGCCGGCGGCAGGGAAGGAAACGGTACAGGAACTGGTTCAGGAACTGAACGGGGAAGAAACGTTAAGGAGACGCAAACATAAACGTCCATACCATATCATAATTTGTATTTACGTTAGAAGTTAGAACTAGTCAGGCAAACAATATATGATAATTTTCAACCATACACATACTCGCGTAGGTATAATTCAAAATATTGTGATTATATGACCAAACAAATGACCAAATGGCAGGGGAGTTAAGAGAAAAAGAAAACAGCCGAAAGACTGTGTAAATTATATTTGATGGTATTGAGATGCACAAACAAATTAACTGAGCATAGGATATAAGGAGGGTATAATGATTTACAGACTTTCCGACCTTACTTGATGTGACATGCGGCTCCTTTCTCCAGTATGAAATTTACAGAACTAAACAACAGCAAATCTTGAAGGCCATCACCGACCTAACTTTCTTTAGTCTGCCTCTCCAATCTGACTTGTGATGGTACTTGACACGGCTTCTTGTCATCGGTACGAATTTAGCAAAGTAAACAAACAGCAAATCTTCCTGGTCCCAGTCCTTCGGCTTGTCACCAACTTCACCTCTGAGACTCAGAGCCGTGACTCCTCGCTTCACGGCGAGGCGCCACAGCCAGCCTCCCTCAGTCACTCCTCACTCCCGTCTCCTGAGACTAATCACCTCTGAGACTGAGGCTCGCGGCGCGGAGCCACAGCCAGCCTCCCTCAGTTACTCCTCACTCCCGTCTCTCGTGACTAATCACCTCTGAGACTGAGGCTCGCGGCGCGGAGCCACAGCCAGCCTCCCTCAGTCACTCCTCACTCCCGTCTCTCGTGACTAATCACCTCTGAGACTGAGGCTCGCGGCGCGGAGCCACAGCCAGTCTCCCTCAGTCACTCCTCACTCCCGTCTCTCGTGACTAATCACCTCTGAGACTGAGGCTCGCGGCGCGGAGCCGCGGCCCCAGCCTGCCTCCGTCCCTGCTCACTCCTGAATCCCCTCCTCGTCCCTCGTCCCTCCAGTCTGACCCAGCTGCAGCGGCCCGTGGATGCCCCTGGCGGCCGGAAGCCGACTCCGTCGCCCCGGGCCATTGCTTGCTGCCTCCTTATTGGTCCGTCTGACCATCCGTCGTAGCTGCAGCTGCCGGAGGGCGGCTGCAGCCGCCGGAACTGGCTGCAGCGGCCCCGGTGGGCGCCTGCGGCGGCCTTTGACCGGCACTCGCTGACGTATTTAGGTCAGATCCTGCGTAGAGGCTTCTGCCGAACGCCGTACGTGACCCGGCCCGCTGGCCGGCGCTGAAGTTTAATGGTGTCGCGCAGCTGCGGTAATGGCGTCATTTCTTGGGCCGGGGGTGCCGTAATAGCGACACCCTACGGGTGTCCAGGTTTTGACGAAGGTGTTTGTGACCTGCGTGTGTGGCCTCAGCCGGCGTCTGCGCTGTCGGAAGCTTCTGGTGTCCACACGGCCACCGTTCTTTCCATGTTCAATTTAGAAAATATATACCTTTTGCAAAATGTATCTTCTTTTACTTATATTTGCCTCGCTTTTCTTCTTTTGGGTGTAATTTTAAAATGTGGCTCGCTACATTTATACTGTCTTTTGAGACCATAACGTCCCAAACCAGTAGCGAGGCACTATCTTCCCATAAAACAGAATAGCGGTCACTATTTTATATTTCATCGGTACAGCGACACTATCTAACCATGCATCATGCGGAAGGTCCACTACTCGCCCAAAATTGTGACTAGATGAACTTACCTATACATACACCGTACTGGGTACACACACTATCTGCCCGATCACTAGAGGCACTAGAGGCCAAAACACCAAAACTAGGACCTCTAGTCTGCCCATGTAACCAGCCCGAGATGCTCTCCATCCACACAGAGCCATGTATACAGGGTGTCCGGGAAAAAACATACTCTGGATTTTAGCTCGTGCTTCAATATGCACGTGCCAATTTTTTTTTTGTCTTGTGGTAACTTGTCATGATTATAGCTGAGAACGTGGCAAACCCGACGAACACAGATATAAGTCCTTTGAGATGTTTGTTTTTAATATTGGAAAGGCGTTTTGTGTGGAAGCCTACATCCCAGGGTGTGTTCCAGGGTGTCCAGAAAAAAAGATACTGTGATTTTCCGTAATCATTTCGGTTATAAACAAGCAATATTCCAAATTCGAGTCGTTATATTCACCAGTTCATGTCAAAACAGATAAGCCATGACATTTGTACAGGCACGGCCTCTGTCAGCCTCAAGACGGAGGTGGCGTGGGCACCCTATTCCCCTGGCCTCAGTCCATTGGATTCCTTTCTGTGGGGAGGCCGTGTTTACAAAGGTCAAGGACCGTGTTTACGAAGAAAATCCCAGAACAACAGAAGACTTGCAGCGCGCCATCAACGGGGAAGTCGGCCGCATGCCCTCAGCGATGATCGACAAAGCTGTCGACCATCTGCAGACTGTGCGACTGCCTCAGCTGATCCGCCGGAAGGGGGCGCTCATCGAGCATCTTCTGTAGGAGGCTGCACTGTGAGCTGTGACTGACAGAAGAAGTATCTGTACAAATGGCATGCATTATCTGTTTTGTCATGAACTGGTGAATATAACGATGCTCGAATTTGTTTAATATTGTTTGTTTATAGCCGAATTTATTACCGAAAATCACAGTATCTTTTTATCCGGACACCCTGGAACACACCCTGGAATGTAGGCTTCCACACAAAACGCCTTTTCAATATTAAAAAACATCTCAAAGGACTTGTTTCTATGTTCATCGGTTTTGCCACGTTCCAAGCTATAATCATGAAAAGTTTCAAAAAAAATTGGCACGTGCATATTGAAGCACGAGCTAAAATACAGAGTATGTTTTCTTGCCGGGCACCCTGTATATCTATCAGTTGTCCAAAACAAAATAATATATATTCATAAATATATAATAATAATGTAAATAAATATATATAAATAATAATATAAATAAATATATATAAATAATAATATATATATATATATATATATATATATATATATATATATATATATATATATATATATATATATATATATATATATATATATATATATATATATATATATTCTGTAGGGCAATGTCCTGGCCCCGCGCCACGATGGGACTGGGCACGGGTTACATGGAGTAAGTAGAAGTTCCGTACTGAAGCCGACAGTCTGGATGGGAACCAGGACTACGCGGAGCCATGCGCGTCATTTGTCGGCGGAAATTATCGCACCCGTCGGCCGTAACGTGCTAACTGCACGCAGGCCCGCCAACGTTCCTTACGTCCGAGTCGCGTGTAAAATGCTAGTACGAAATTGTCGCTTACGCCGACAGAATGACGTTAAGTCTGACAGACTGCCTTGGCCTTGGCAATAACATGTACCAGTATGGCTATACCAGAAAAACGAACGAAGGTGCCTCGTTAAACCATTAGCTCGTTAGCGTGACTCTGGAATATTAATTCAAGGCAATGTTTCACCTTTGTATTGGTTTTCAACTGAGATAGCATTAGGTGTCGATTTATACACTTTTGGGGTGGCCCTCGGCCCCCAATGTTGAGTTTAGCCCCCTCCCCTCCCCCCTCCCCTCCCCCCCCCCCCCCCCCTCCCCTAATGGTACCCTCCCCCCCCCCCCCCAATGTTTTGGGCCGCTGGCGGATCCAAGAGGGGGCAAAGTGGCCAAGCCTCCCAAACCGCCTGAAATGGACAATAAATTGACACGTTTCCTATTTCAAAAGAAAGTCTACGCAGCTTTTACTAAGAAAAGTTTGTTCGAAATCACCTCTTTATGTATAAAGATACGAAATCCGGTGATTTTTTTTACATATTTGCAATGTTGTATTTTTAAGGCATTTTTTCCAAAGGAATTGTTTGTTTTTATTTATTTATTTTATCCCGCGAGTCACTGGGGGGCTTTTTTAGCCCCCTGTAGGAATATTAAAAATATATCTCAACAACTGATGCAGATATCGAGGCCAAATTTCCAGTACCTTTCCGGGCATCATTTTACACCTTTTGTGCAAAAATGAAAAAATTTCGTCTGAAATTGTTTGAGCTATAGTCAATTTAGTGACGTCACTAAACACGATTTTGACCCAAAAATCAACTAAACTTTGCCAGGCCGTACAAGTGCCACATTTTAAGCAAAATGCAATCTAAAAACGCTAAAAGGTAGACAACTGCGAGGGCTACAAACCAGCAATCTCGAAAATTCGAAACGTTTTGTTTTTGACAAACAAAAAATTAAGAAAACTTTTGTTTTGTTGAAAAAGCCCACAAAATCAAATATTTCAAAGATATTTAATAAAAAAACGGAATATATGTCGGAAACGACATATGGGCAACTACCATACCAAATTTCAAAATTATATCATCTTGTTTGACTGACATGGCATATAAAGTATAGGTAAACATGACGTCATATTTTGAAATTGCGTTTTTTGGCTTTTATTGACCAGATACAGACAAATAAATGCCATCACTGTATTTTTTTAGATAAAACTGATATAAAACATGCTTTTTTCATTTCGATTTATCAATTTCAAATTTTGACCTTCAGTGACCTGAACTTGACCTGAACTTGACACTAACTTCACGTAAATGAAGTCAAGTGGTAAACTGCCTATCACTATCGAATTTTACGCGTAAAAACATCCATAAAACATGTGCTGCATGACTTTCATAGATATGTTGTGTGTAGTGACCTTTTGTGACCTGACCTTGACCTTGATCTTTTACAACAATCTCACTTTAGCTCATGTGGGATATGTATCATACCTTTTACAGCACGTTGGGTGATTATAGGCGCAATCGAAGGCCATGGATGGCAAGTATTGTCCATAAACTCAAATACCTCGATTTTGACGTTTGACTTGACCGTGACTTGACATGTGACCTTAATTTGAAATTGTTAAGTGTGCTTTAGGTTGATCTCATTGAGCGCTTTCGAATTCCGCCTTGCGCGTCCCGCTGCGATTATTGTTTCTGAAGATACCAGGGGGGTTAAAAAGCCCCCCCCCCCCCAGTGAGTCGTGTTACAGACTATACCCCAGTGACTGCCGGGTCAAATGATTTTTTTTCGGGTAAAAAACCAAAGTTTTCCAAATCCAAGAATATATTTCGTAGCCCTTGCCATTTACTATTTTCTGACGTTTTTTTAATTAAATTTTGCTCAAAATATAGACTTTGTGTGATCTCTTAAAGTTTAACTGATTTTTTCTTCGCCAAATTCGTGTGTAGTGACGTCACTAAATTCGTTATATTTATTAAAAAATAGCTCTACAAAATTGCTTCATTTATGCACATAAGACGTCAAATTAGTGTAGGACAAGGCACCCAAAGTTGATATCGCTATTGGCTTTGAGCTATTGCGAAAATTCGTCAGGGGGGAGATATTTGCCCCCCCCCCCCTGTCAATGGCAGGTTAACATTGCCTTTTTACTAAGTGAGGGTTCCAAGTATGGACTGGGGCCTTTTGGCGGATACAGACCGGCCCAAACGTTGGTGTGAGAGGCCGTCCGACATAATTCTAAAACTCATGAGATTTCGTCTGTTTTTTTTCATGTATGAATTGATTACAAATATTGTCCTTTGTACAAGTTGCATATAATATAATGTGTGGATTTGCTGCCGATTTTGGTGGTTTCGGTAAATCCATGACGCTGATAGGCTCCCCTTGGATCCGTCCCTGTTCGGCCACTGGCGGATCCAGGGGGGGGGGGGCATCAGGGGAAAATGCCCCCCCCCCCCCCCAGGAATCTGGGAAGGGGGGCATTCAATACAAGTATCCCCCCCCCCGTGCGTTCCCAATTTATCGAAAAATCGTAATAATTGTCCTTGCAGCAGTCCGAATCCAGCTGTCCACAGTCAAAAACCGGAAAATTTCGCGCCGCTTCACGGCATAACACAACTTTCGCAATTGCTTATAGAGATTTGGGAAATGGGAAAATGAATTTCATTAAGTGTCTGGCAGAGGTGGTAATCTCTCCTTGGCGGTAATTGCTTGCTGGCACTGACGGATCCAGGGAGGGGAGGGGGCATCAGGGGTAAATGCCCCCCCCCCCAAAAAAAGAATCTGGGAGGGGCATTCAATACAAGTATGCCCCCCGCGCGTTCCCAGCACTGAAAGTGAAAAACAAAGATCTTAGGAAAAAACTTCATGAAAACGGAAGTTTTTTCTGGAGTGATTGAATTTGAAGTTTGTAGGTATCCCTTGTTTTCAATGATAGACAAAACAGCGCACCTGATGCAATTCAAGCAGACCCGCTGAGGTGGGGGGGGGGGGGGTGCAGAATCTGCCCCCTCCCGGATTTTCTCAATAACTTGATAACTATGATAGATATCAATATAAAACTTTCAGTACCTTATGATGCATCAATTATATGTGTTGTCACCAAATTCCAATGAAATTGATGCAGTATTGTGGGAGATAATAACGTTGATGTCGTGCAATGTCATTTTTGGTGGAAAAATGATAAATGTTTGAACAATCGTAGAAAATAGAGTTTTGAAGCAAATTGCAAAAAAAAAACGTGTAAAGAAAGCAAATGACATTCTCTTCCACATGGTTATCTCGGATTTGCAAAGGTTTGTGTTTTTGACCCCCAAAAATAAAAACCAACTAATTTTTTTTCTCGGAAAACAAAATCCACAAAATCTATTTTTGTGAATATGAAAAGTGAACTTCTTAAGCTCGAATACCACAATAAGGTGACCGACCCAAATCCGCAGAGGAAAAAATGGGGGTACCTTTTAGGCACAAAAAGATGCACCCGCGGAGAGAGGCTGGATCCGCCAGTGTGTTCGCCCCTCCCCCCCCCCCCCCAAAAAAAAAAAACGTTTTGAAAAATCGACACCGCTGGAGATAGCCATTATCTTTTGCCGTTATTGAAAAGTATAAATTGCTCACACTAATTTCCCCAAAACTTGTCCGATTTTAAGCAATTTAATTTCGAATTTTCCAAAGGGGGTCTATGCGAGCGCCGCCGCTGATTGGCTGACAGCCAGGGACGGAACTTTATATCTCTTTGTGCTGAGCTGAGCCCCCCCCCCCCCCCACACACACACACACACACACCAATAGAGCTCCGCCCCATGTTTTTTTTCTTCTCAAAATGTGTGCCCTTCCAAAATTGCCAAGACTACTCGCACAGATTGTTCTGTTATAAATTTGGAATATTTAATTACATCAAGATGTCAATGTGATCCCATCTTAGCAGTATAGAGTATTCCATCTGGCATCTTAGAAGTATACGATCATTGCGATTCCATCTGGGACTGTTTTTTCGATTATGATATAATGGATAAGTTGGTAGCAAGGATTGTCTTCTGCTAACAAGTCCGTAGATACAAAGTTCAAGCGTTCAGGTTAGCGAATAGCGGAGGGGGAGCATGGACTATATAGCCATCGGGGTGTTCTATTTAAACGGTGTGCAATGGCATTTGTTATAAATGTATTGTTTGTCTGGAATAAGAATGGTAGTTAATGCAGCCTTTTTGGCTCCCTAGTATTGCAATATCCTAAATATCCAACATCCGTGCTAAAAGAATACGTTTGATACGGAGGAACATCGAGTGGATCAATCCATCAAAGGGCATCGGCCCATCGTGGCCAGGTGGGCCTATGGAACCATGGCCCCTCCAGAATGTTAACCACGGTCGGCCTGAGGGGGTCCTTGGTTGACCTGAGAAGTCCTTGGTCAGCCTGAGCGGGCCTCGTTGGGCCTGGAGGGGAGCTCGGTTGGCCTGAGGGGGCACTCCGTCGACTTGAGTGAATCCTTCGTGTGCCTGAGGGGGTCCCAGTCGACCTAAAGAGTCATTGTTCGGCCTGAGGGTTCTCCTGCTGGCCAGAGGGGGCCTCAGTCGACCTGGTCGGCGTCAAGGATACTTTGTCGGTCTGAGGGGTCCTCTGTCGGCCTGGAGGGGGTCTTGGTCGGCCTGGAGGGTAACTCGGTCGGTCTGAAGGGGCCCTAGGTCGACTATAGGGGGCCCTAGGTCGGCTTGAGTGAACCTCGGTCGGCTTCAGGGGCCCTTAGTCGGGGAGGGTCTAAAGAACGACCGGATTAGCAGATGAGCCCATACTCCGAAACTACTGGGCCGAACTAAGCGATTTTTTCACCATTTGATCCCTAGTGGTCTGAAACGGTGCCGTTTTTAGTTTTATACAGTTTGGTCAACCCCAAGTGTACCAAATTAGACCACAGCGTTTAGTACAAATTTGCAGATGAGCCCATGCTCCGAAACAATGGGACTGATCTGCAGGTGATTTTTTCACCATTCGATCCAGCGTGGTTCAAAACATTGCCGTATGGGTTTTTATACAGATTGGTCCACTCTAGGTGGACCAAATTGGACTAAAACCACCAAAAACCGTTGCAGACGAGCCCATGCTCCGAAACTATGGGACCGATCTGGGTGATTTATATTCACTATTCGATATCAGGATGTGGATGAAATGTGGTATGTTTCAGGAGAGCTGGATTCTGCCGCAGATCACCTTCAGTGATCTGAACTTGAGAGAGAGGTATATATTTATCTACGTACACAGTACAGAGTACACACACATACCCTTAGCATAACCTTTTTAAATTTTCAAGTTTATATTTTGTAAGTAAATAAAACTAATTTTGTAATGTAAT
Source organism: Chirona hameri (assembly GCA_036785665.1). Taxonomy (NCBI): domain Eukaryota; kingdom Metazoa; phylum Arthropoda; class Thecostraca; order Balanomorpha; family Balanidae; genus Chirona; species Chirona hameri. Next base: position 14,018 of record JAXIVJ010000694.1, on the reverse strand, counting down.
TATATTAAATTATTATGAAAAAGTATTTTTAACAAAATTATTCACCCATGCTGTTACCGCATCAATATTTTGATACAATAGCCGTTTTCACGAAGGATTATTGCGCTGAAAAGTTTCTGAAAGATTCTAAAAGTTTTGAAAAACTACACAACTTTTACATGCGATTTTTGGCTAGAAATGTCCCTCATAATTTTGTGATATGTTTGTAAGAATAAAATATGTTGACAAAAATGCGGTTTGGTGGTAATAAGTGCATAAGTATTGATAGAATCTTCCTGAATCTTTCTGAAACTTTCAGAAAGATTCTATATATACTTATCTTGCTTATTACCACCAAGTCGCAATTTTGTCAACGTATTTTATTCCTACCAACATATCACAAAATTATGAGGGACATTTCTAGCCAAAAATCGCATGTAGAAGATGTGTAGTTTTCAAATCTTTCAGAATCTTTCAGAAATTTTTCAGCGCAATAACCCTTCGGGAAAACGGGTAGTGATTTTAATTTGAGTTAAAACAAATTGATTCAGGTCAAAATTGATGCACTTATAAAGCAATATTGCATCAATTTCCAAGATAATTATTGAACATCTAGGTGGCTGAAACTGTATTGCCACAATGCACAATGTACAGATTCATGTGGCATTCATCCCATCACTGTGGAATGACCTTGCGCTTTGCTAATATAAACAAAGTAGCAATACATAGCAATACATAGCAAAACATAGCAATACATAGGTACTCTGATCAAGTTATCAACCAGACTGGTTATTGATTCAACTTTTTTGGAACGATTCAATAATTATTCATTTTGGAATCTGAATGATGCAATCACCGTTCGATTCACGGATGCAACTTTGAGAATTGATTCTTTCCGAATCAAAGAATCAAAACAAATATTTTAATTGATTCACGTTTGATTAAACATTTAACCCGGCAGTCACTGGGGGTATATTCTGTAACACGACTCACTGGGGGGGGGGGGCTTTTTAGCCCACTGGTATCTTCAGAACCAATGATCGCAGAGGAACGCACAAGGCGGCATTTGAAAACGACCTATGAGATAAACCTAGCGCATGCTTTAAGAAAAATTAAATTAAGTTCACCTGTCAGGACACGGTCAAGTCAAGCGTCAAAATCGAGATATTTGAGCTTATGTACAATACTTGCCATCCATGGCCTTCGATTGCGCCTATGATCACACAAAGTGCTATCAAAGGTATGATACATATCCCACATGAGCTAAAGTGAGATTGTTGGAAAAGATCAAGGTCAATGTCAGGTCATAAAAGGTCACTACACACAAATTATCTACGAAAGTCATGCAGCACATGTTTTATGGATGCTTTTACGCGTAGAATTCGATAGTGATAGTCATGTTACCGCCTCGCTTCATTTACGTGAAGTTAGTGTCAAGCTCAGGTCAAGTTCAGGTCACTGAAGGTCAAAATTTGAAATTGATAAATCTAAATGATTTTTTTTTCTATATCAGTTTAATCTAAAAAAAAATACAGTGCTGGCAATTATTTGTCTGTATCTGGTCAATATAAGACAAAAAACGCAATTTCAAAATATGACGTCATGATTCACACATACTATGCCATGTCAGTCAAAAAAGATGATATCATTTCGAAATTTGGTATGGTAGTTGCCCATATGTCTTTATCTGACATATATTCCGTTTTGTTTTTAAATATCTTTAAAAAATTTGATTTTGATGGCATTTAAAAAAATCATTTTTGGGGTCAAAAACCATTTTTTGTTATTTCGAGATGGTTTGTTTGTAGCCCTTGCAGTTGTCTACCTTTTAGCGTTTTTCGATTGCATTTTGCTTCAAATGTGGCATTTGTACGGATGGGCAAAGTTTAGCTGATTTTTGTGTCAAAATCGTGTTTAGTGACGTCACTAAATTCACTATATCTCAAACAATTTCTCACAAAATTGCTCCATTTTTGCACACAAGGTGTACAAATGATGCCCGGAGAGGTACTAAAGTTTGGCGTCGATATCAGTTGCTGAGATATTTGTAATATTCCTAAAGGGGGGGGGGCAACCCCCCCCCCCCCCCCCCTCCCCCAGTGACTCGCGGGTTAAATATATGTGGTTAATTTATATGAAATCAATAAAAATGGAAACATACATATATATAATCATTAAAACATTGTTACAGCAATACTATTTCAGTATAAATGAATGTAGCGACTGGGACTGCATGTATTTGCATTATTTACCAGTGTACTTGAATCGTTAAAAATCGTTAAATCTTTTGATTCAATCAGCCTTGTTTTGATGCGGGTTTGATTCAATCACAATTCATGAATCAAAAGATCTGGTGGTGGTAGTTGCGCAGAACATAATCCCTGTGAACATAACATAACATGAACATAATTAGCATAATGTCCGTATGTATGAAGCGAAGTGCCGAGCACGAGCTATTACATTTAATGGCCGGACCTTATTTCATCTTTTGATCGACTTATAAATGAGCAATAGGTTATTTTCATCTTTTCTTTCATGGTTCTTACTTTTTAGTTCCTTACAAAGAGTACGCGGATTGATATGGATGGTTATAAGGTGAGCCTTGAATACACTGAGCTCTAGTGGTGAAAGTGTGCACATTATTTCGGCCAGAATATTTTCCACATGAATAAATGACAAGCAAAACCGGTATATTCTTTCTCGTCATTGCCGCTTTGTTTATCAGTCATTTTGCAAAAATAAAGGTAATACAAAATATTTAAGATTTAAAAATTAGCCCGCGCCGTGCCGGTGCTAGTCATCACTTTCGCCATTCCGGGGAGGGGGCGTTTCGACGCCCCCTCTAATTCGGCTTCTATGAAATGTATACCAAAACCAAAGACACCGTCCAAAAGCGCCAGAATTGATTTTGAAACTATTTCACAATTTTTTTCTCAGGTCAATATTGAGGTCACCAGAGGTCTTCAAGGATCAGATTTTCAAGTTTCAGGACTTCGCTCCAGACATTCCCAGATAGCACAGGAACTATGATAGCTAAGAAGAAACGGAAATAAATCAATGGAAAGCTCTTGAAACATGCAATCACCAAATGACCTCAGATTTGAGCAGCGCGCGAGGCAAACAGTTGAGGTTTCAGAGCTCATCAAATGTCAAATAGGCTATTTCTTAGCAAAACAGTTTTCACAAATATCGTTTTACCTAACAAAGATATGGCAATAATGTAGACGCCATCGTGTTTGCCTCGCCAAGGGGCTTTGTATCATATGCATGATGACTAGGTTAAGTCAAGTTACAAATTTGACCTCAGGTCAAGGTCAAGTGGTGACCCAATTAGGGCATGTTGCACATTGGGAGACGTGCCTCGACAAGACAAACATATTGGTGCCAATTTCACTTCTCTATCTTGATTTTGTCGAGTGTTATTGGCAAAAAAGTGTTGGTGACCTCGGGTGACCTCATCTGACCCTGTAGGGGTCACTGAACAAAAACTGAACCTGGAACTTCAAGAATGGCCTATGATAACATGATCTAGAAATAATTTGGCTGATATAATTCGCATCCTCAGAAAAGGAAGCATTTGATTATTTCCCCATTGACTTATAATGGGAGGTCACGAAATTGACCCGACCTTAGGTCACCGATATTAAAATTCCGAGATAAACATATTGTAGGTACTTTTGCTCTTATGAAATGCTGTAAGTACGAAATTGATCAGCCAAAAACTGTGGCTGTGGTGCGACCAGAAACATTTGGGAGGTGACCTGACCTGAGATGACCCGATATTTTTTTTTTAACATAAGGTGCGAAATTGATGCCAAAACAGCGGTACCAAAAAAGACGACGCTGCGTGCCGCCGTTTTTTCGCAATCTTTGAAAAACCCTTAAGGGGGCGTCTAAACGCCCCCCCCCCCCCCCTCTTCCCCGGCACGGCGCGGGTTAAAATCAATTCATTAAAAATATGCAATATGAATCACATGGATGATGATGACTATTCGGGGCTGAAAGGTTCCCCAGTCTGCCCCAACTGCTGCGGCTTTATGACCAAAAGTAATAATAATAACATGAAACAACAACCATCCAAGAATGGAAGCGGAAGATAATTCGTCTCAACAGGACTTCGTTGCGCCAGTTCATACGTGACTGGGTAACCAATTTATCTTTAAAGCTTTAAGTTTTCAAGAGTTCATCATTTATCATTTTCGACTACCGCATGCAATCGCAGTTACGGATTTTCGCGTCATGGCATGCCAAAATGGTATACACTTTGCATGGCTATGTGATTTCGCCGAGCTAGGCACTCGAATTAATTTGAGAATGCAGATAATTCGGAAGTCTTACCCAAGGTTACTATAATAAAAGGTTAGGCAGATCATACGTCACTGATTCTGAAGCTGTATGACTGTACTAAGGCTGTATGACCAAGGCTTTATGACTGGGACCAAACTGACCCAGTTTTGGAATCAGCACATCTCCACCAATCCATAAAGGTAAGGCAAGCCAACATTTTCCCAGTAGGATCTGCATGGAGCCATCCCCAAAACACCGCATTCCCCGTTGTTGCATGGGTTGAAGGCCACGGATCATGACTTTAGTGACGTCATCACTTAGGAATGTCAAACATTTGGCGGGGGGCTGGTCTTACCTACTGTAAGCTGACGTTTCAATCAAAGGCCGGAGTACGATTAGATCCCCCCTCAAAATTGTGCCACATGTCGACTCCTGTGGCGTACCTGATAGTATTGTAACTAATATCTTGCACGTTACATTACAGTGCGCATTAAAGTCCCTTGGCATGATGGCCTTTGCGTACTTTCAGTCTGCTGTCCTTGATTAATACGTTACTTATATTTTAAGGCTTAGGCCCATTTTACAACACCGTTTAATTGGTGTTGCCCATTTCGTTTCAATATGTAATATCGTCTAAATGTATATATGCTATGTGTGTGTAGTAGTAGTCTATCTTGACCCGATAAATATTTGGCAAACATTACTGATGTTGACCTTGCTATTTCATTCAGCTATTCAACGGAATTCATGGAATACAAATGTCGTTGCTATATTTAGGTGTAGTCCAGTTTTCAGGCCGATTCTTTGATCGACGAAATTCCGACAAAAAAAGAACAAAACAATTTGAACTCCCATGTTTCAACAGTAGAAATTAAATTAAAAAATTGAAGAAAAAAAACAGTAGAACTCGTAAAACTTTCGCTTCTAAATTCTGCCGGACGCCAGCAATTGCTTGATCGGTGGTGGGGTCAGGGCCTGCGCAACAAGCTATGCTTAGCGCGGGCCTGACCTCGGAAATCCATCCATTAAAAAACATTCCGACCAAATTTATTTATAAAAAACGTAATTCAATGTATTTTTCATGATACTTGGGTACTGATCTCAAACCAGTCAAACCTGTGCCGGCCCTCCAAGGTCAATTGCATCAGTACAGTGCAGTACAGGCCACTTCATGTATCATTAGTGACCTGTAGTCACTTTCACGGCCGCGCCGCGCGCGGTCCAGTTCGGGCACGTTGCACCGTCGACTTGTTTTTGTTGTCGATTACGGCATACAGACTGAGGCAGAGCCCAGCTGAGCGACCTACACGTGCTCAGTTCAGATCCGCTGTCGTTAGTGCAGGTCAGGCTAATGCTCGGCGTGGGGCGAGTGAATAGCGAAACAGAAGGTTACACGTCTGACCGCCCAGTTGAGTTATGTATTATTTTCGTGTATCGGTGCTCGTGTGGATGTTGCTGGGAAGTTTCCGAGTAGAAGCGGCCGTGCAGCTGATTCCGGCTAATGTGCATCCTGGTATGTAACGTGATCGCATTATAATATTTGCATAATGTTTGTTGACAACACTATTGCTATGGCAGAAGTGGTTTTGTGGTTTCTGATTTATCTGGTTACAAGTAAATTAATCATCCTTAAAAAGGTCTGGATACACGACGGATTTTTTCATCTTTTTAACGAGTTTTTTCGGTTTTCATATTTTTTTCAGCAAAAACTCATCCGTACCATTGCACAGTATAACGTCGTCCACATGGGGGATCAGCGTTTTTATTTTAAAAGCGAACAAAAATAAAGAGGAGTCAGTACTTTAGACATGCTATTTAGCTTCACTCATCATTTTCATTTTTAAATGCTATTAACATATAACCCGTTTTAATAAATTAATAACGTGTCATTCTGTAGCGTCTAGGACTCTAGACTGTTCCAGTCCGCTCCACTGGTAGACCTGTTTCGGACCCCGCCTCCGATACTGCCGCCGCGTGATTGGCCGCCTGCCGCCGCCGTGGTAGGGGCAGGCCGGCGAAACCGGTCGGCGTGAGCCGACCTGTCCTGTACTGCACTGTGCGTGTATTACGACAGAATAGAGACGGACGCCGTAGAGTACGGGTGTGTTCTGAGTGAGAGGCCGACACGACAGACGGAGACCGACAGCGGCGGACACTACATTCTGGCGACGAGGACGAGATGAACATCGAGGGTGTATCGCCGCCGTCTCCGTTCCTGGCTGTACCGGGGAAGCCAGTAGTGTCATGGCAAGACTGGATCTTCAGTTTCAAAAACTACCTGACTGCACTGAATGGACAAGTCTTCACAACCGAGAGGAAGACGGCTCTCCTGCTGCACTGCATCGGAGCTGAGGCTCAACGCGTCTACCGCACCCTGCCGGTCGTACCGAAGAGGGAGGGCGAAGACGATTTCAGCGCAGCGCAGAGACAACTTGCCGACTTCTACGAGCCGCAAGTAAACGTCATCGCCGAGAGATTCTTCTTCCGTCAGCGACGACAAGAACCGCAGGAGTCCACCGCCGAGTACGTCGCGGCCCTGCGCCGCCTGACGGTGAAGTGCAACTTCGGCGCGATGACCGACGATATGATTCGAGATCAAGTCGTCGAGGCGACCCTGCAACCGACTCTTCGAGAACGGTTTCTGCAGGACCGGACTCTGACTCTGGGCCGAGTCACGGAGCTGGCGGAGGCCTACGAGCGGTCTCGGCGCGAGACTAGCGCTATGACCGGGCATGCGGCGCCGCCCCCAGCGGCCGGAGCGCAGCCGCTGCACCAGCTGACGGACGCGCGCCAGCGCCGCGGGCGTCCCGCCGCGCCTCGCTCGTCCGCGCGGTCCGCCCGCCCGCCAGCCGGCCGGTCTGCGCCTGCAGCGAGTCTGCAGACCGACACGTGTCGCAGCTGTGGATGGCGCCGGCACGTGGATCGAGATCGGTGCCCTGCCATCGGCGCCACGTGCAGACAGTGCGGTCAAACCGGGCACTTCGCCGCCGTCTGCCGGTCTGGTGGACAGAGCGTCGCCAGGACATGTCACGACTTGACTGTCCTCTGCTGCACCGCACCCAACACAGCGAAGATGATGTGTGAAGTACAAGTTGAAGTTCCTGGGATCACCAAGAGCGTGACGCTGCAGGTAGACACAGGTGCGACAGTGTCTGCCCTGGGTCTCGCTCTCGCCAGACGTCTCTTCAAGGGCAGTTCTCTCAACAAGACGTCTGCTCGTCTGTTCGGGTTTGGACGTCACCAGCTGAAGGTACTTGGCACCTTGCCAGCTGTGGTGACCCACCGCGGACGGAGAGCCGACGCAGAGTTTTCGTCATCGACTCGCAGGGTGACTAAGCCGTCATGGGTCTCGACTTGCTGAAGCAGCTGGACATCAGCCTGCACCCAGCGAGCGGCGCCATCGACCAGCTGGCGGTGGCTGAGGACCCAGTGGGATCAGCACCGCCGCCGCCTCAGCCTGGCCCTGGTGAACTGCACTCACTGGAAACGGTCCGTGGCTGTGACCGGAGGACCGGAGGACCGGAGGACCGGAGGACCGGAGGACCGGAGGACCGGAGGACCGGAGGACCGGAGGACCGGAGGACCGGAGGACCGGAGGACCGGAGGACCGGAGGACCGGAGGACCGGAGGACCGGAGGACCGGAGGACCGGAGGACCGGAGGACCGGAGGACCGGAGGACCGGAGGACCGGAGGACCGGAGGACCGGAGGACCGGAGGACCGGAGGACCGGAGGACCGGAGGACCGGAGGACCGGAGGACCGGAGGACCGGAGGACCGGAGGACCGGAGGACCGGAGGACCGGAGGACCGGAGGACCGGAGGACCGGAGGACCGGAGGACCGGAGGACCGGAGGACCGGAGGACCGGAGGACCGGAGGACCGGAGGACCGGAGGACCGGAGGACCGGAGGACCGGAGGACCGGAGGACCGGAGGACCGGAGGACCGGAGGACCGGAGGACCGGAGGACCGGAGGACCGGAGGACCGGAGGACCGGAGGACCGGAGGACCGGAGGACCGGAGGACCGGAGGACCGGAGGACCGGAGGACCGGAGGACCGGAGGACCGGAGGACCGGAGGACCGGAGGACCGGAGGACCGGAGGACCGGAGGACCGGAGGACCGGAGGACCGGAGGACCGGAGGACCGGAGGACCGGAGGACCGGAGGACCGGAGGACCGGAGGACCGGAGGACCGGAGGACCGGAGGACCGGAGGACCGGAGGACCGGAGGACCGGAGGACCGGAGGACCGGAGGACCGGAGGACCGGAGGACCGGAGGACCGGAGGACCGGAGGACCGGAGGACCGGAGGACCGGAGGACCGGAGGACCGGAGGACCGGAGGCGCCCGGGACACCGATCAAAGACGGTTCGCCGGTTCACGTCTCCGATACGAGTCGCCAAGCGCGTCGGCCCCGCCACGTACCGTCTCGCCGACGGTCGGACCTGGAACGCCGCTCACCTGGCACGTGTTCCCGCGGAACAGTCGGAGTCTCCGCTGGCGCCGTCTACGCCAACCGCCGCTGGACCTGGCGAGTCTGCGTCGACCGCGTCGGCCCCTGGGGTCGTCGCACCCGACCCGTCGACGTCACCCGCTGCGGTCCCGGACAGGCTGCAACCAGACGCCGTCGGTCCCGACAGCGATCGCGATCGAGGACCCAGGCGTGGGAACCGTGTTCGTAAACAGCCGGACTTTTGTTCCATAGCCGTGTCTGCAGTTCATTGGAACAGCGAATGGTAGAAGTGCATATTTTGTTTGGCATCTAAAGCGATAGCTTGTTTTGTGAGGGGGAATGTGTAGCGTCTAGGACTCTAGACTGTTCCAGTCCGCTCCACTGGTAGACCTGTTTCGGACCCCGCCTCCGATACTGCCGCCGCGTGATTGGCCGCCTGCCGCCGCCGTGGTAGGGGCAGGCCGGCGAAACCGGTCGGCGTGAGCCGACCTGTCCTGTACTGCACTGTGCGTGTATTACGACAGAATAGAGACGGACGCCGTAGAGTACGGGTGTGTTCTGAGTGAGAGGCCGACACGACAGACGGAGACCGACAGCGGCGGACACTACAGCAACATATTTTGTGTTCTCCTTTTCCTCACTTCTGTGCCTATTTTTGAAGTAGAACTTACACTGATCCAGATCAAGTAAAACAAAAATATAGCAAATTACCCAGCCAAGGATCGATCGCGATATTTGAATGTTATATTACATATTTTCAGCTCATGACCACGAATGTTACGTCTCACAACTGAAGACATATTTGCCGACAGCGGCGGACACTACAGCAACATATTTTGTGTTCTCCTTTTCCTCACTTCTGTGCCTATTTTTGAAGTAGAACTTATACTGATCCAGATCAAGTAAAACAAAAATATAGCAAATTACCCAGCCAAGGATCGATCGCGATATTTGAATGTTATATTACATATTTTCAGCTCATGACCACGAATGTTACGTCTCACAACTGAAGACATATTTGCCACTGAGGGAAGTGCGCTTCCTGTCACACTGCAAAGCTATGACGTGCACGCGCCTCGGAGAACGGCACCTCATCAAAATAGCCTCGTAAGTATACTGCGACAGTGAATGCGGCCGTGTGATCGAGCCATTACATGTTTAAACTTAATAAGAATGCATATTGTCAAAAATTGGGTTAAAATTATCAATAACATGCCAAGTCAAGTCTGTATTTTAGTGACCAAATGAATGATTAAGTAAAATTCGTTTGGAAATGTATTTATGTATTTATTTATTCATTTAAAATACATTAAAACGCAAATGCAAAAGATGATGCCAGTAATGTCGAAAGCTTGTTTATTTTAATAATTCATGTGGACACTAAAATACATACTTGGCATGTTATTAGTCATTTTAACAATTTGTTTGACAATAATGTCCATCAAGCCAGCCATCCAAATAATAAATAATTATAATGCATAGACTATGAACAACATTCGTATTGAATAGGCTAAAAGATGTAGGCATCAGTCATCAGAACAAGCTTCCTTTCAAAACTATGGAAGAGGTCGTGTCTTGCATATAGGTTTGCACCGGTGTATTTATTCCGTCAGATACCTACAATGTGTTTCTCAACTTATAACTACTAAATGGCATTGGTATGGCATGGCAAGCTAATAATTCAGAATTGTTGCAATGGCTGGCTTCGGGATCAGCGCGCAATAGCGGGACAAATATTCTGTTGGTTTCAGGTTAGGTTATGATGGGTTGCATTGTGTCGTCCTATGACGGGTGCGCTGCTGGTTTCAGATGTAACGTACCGCGCTGTGACGGATCTACTGCTGGTTTCAGATGTAACGTACCGCGCTGTGACGGGTCTGATGCTGGTTTCAGATGTAACATACCGCGCTGTGACGGGTCTGCTGCTGGTTTCAGATGCAGTATACCGCGCTGTGACGGGTCTGCTGCTGGTTTCAGATGTAACGTACCGCGCTGTGACGGGTTTGCTGCTGGTTTCAGATGCAGCGTACCGCGCTGTGACGGGTCTGCTGCTGGTTTCAGATGTAACGTACCGCGCTGTGACGGGTCTGCTGCTGGTTTCAGATGCAGCGTACCGCGCTGTGACGGGTCTGCTGCTGGTTTCAGATGTAACGTACCGCGCTGTGACGGGTCTGCTGCTGGTTTCAGATGTAACGTACCGCGCTGTGACGGGTGCGCTGCTGGTTTCAGATGTAACGTACCGCGCTGTGACAGGTCTGCTGCTGGTTTCAGATGTAACGTACCGCGCTGTGACGGGTCTGCTGCTGGTTTCAGATGTAACGTACCAAGCTGTGACGGGTCTGCTGCTGGTTTCAGATGCAGCGTACCGCGCTGTGACGGGTCTGCTGCTGGTTTCAGATGTAACGTACCGCGCTGTGACGGGTCTGCTGCTGGTTTCAGATGTAACGTACCGCGCTGTGACGGGTCTGCTGCTGGTTTCAGATGTAACGTACCGCGCTGTGACGGGTCTGCTGCTGGTTTCAGATGTAACGTACCGCGCTGTGACGGGTGCGCTGCTGGTTTCAGATGTAACGTACCGCGCTGTGACAGGTCTGCTGCTGGTTTCAGATGTAACGTACCGCGCTGTGACGGGTCTGCTGCTGGTTTCAGATGTAACGTACCAAGCTGTGACGGGTCTGCTGCTGGTTTCAGATGCAGCTACCGCGCTGTGACGGGTCTGCTGCTGGTTTCAGATGTAACGTACTGCGCTGTGACGGGTCTGCTGCTGGTTTCAGATGCAGCGTACCGCGCTGTGACGGGTCTGCTGCTGGTTTCAGATGTAACGTACCGCGCTATGACGGTTGCGCTGCTGGTTTCAGATGCAGTGTACCGCGCTGTGACGGGTCTGCTGCTGGTTTCAGATGTAACGTACCGCGCTGTGACGGGTCTGCTGCTGGTTTCAGATGCAGTGTACCGCGCTGTGACGGGTCTGCTGCTGGTTTCAGATGTAACGTACCGCGCTGTGACGGGTCTGCTGCTGGTTTCAGATGTAACATACCGCGCTGTGACGGGTCTGCTGCTGGTTTCAGATGTAACGTACCGCGCTGTGACGGGTCTGCTGCTGGTTTCAGATGTAACGTACCAAGCTGTGACGGGTCTGCTGCTGGTTTCAGATGTAACGTACCGCGCTGTGACGGATATGCTGCTGGTTTCAGATGTAACATACCGCGCTGTGACGGGTCTGCTGCTGGTTTCAGATGCAGTATACCAAGCTGTGACGGGTCTGCTGCTGGTTTCAGATGTAACGTACCGCGCTGTGACGGGTCTGCTGCTGGTTTCAGATGTAACGTACCGCGCTGTGACGGGTCTGCTGCTGGTTTCAGATGTAACGTACCGCGCTGTGACGGATCTGCTGCTGGTTTCAGATGTAACGTACCGCGCTGTGACGGATCTGCTGCTGGTTTCAGATGTAACATACCGCGCTGTGACGGGTCTGCTGCTGGTTTCAGATGCAGTATACCAAGCTGTGACGGGTCTACTGCTGGTTTCAGATGTAACGTACCGCGCTGTGACGGTCTGCTGCTGGTTTCAGATGTAACGTACCCCGCTGTGACGGGTCTGCTGCTGGTTTCAGATGTAACGTACCGCGCTGTGACAGGTCTGCTGCTGGTTTCAGATGCAGCGTACCGCGCTGTGACAGGTCTGCTGCTGGTTTCAGATGTAACGTACCGCGCTGTGACGGGTCTGCTGCTGGTTTCAGATGTAACGTACCGCGCTGTGACGGATCTGCTGCTGGTTTCAGATGTAACGTACCGCGCTGTGACGGGTCTGCTGCTGGTTTCAGATGTAACGTACCGCGCTGTGACGGGTCTGCTGCTGGTTTCAGATGTAACGTACCAAGCTGTGACGGGTCTGCTGCTGGTTTCAGATGTAACGTACCGCGCTGTGACGGGTCTGCTGCTGGTTTCAGATGTAACGTACCGCGCTGTGACGGATCTGCTGCTGGTTTCAGATGTAACGTACCGCGCTGTGACGGGTCTGCTGCTGGTTTCAGATGTAACGTACCGCGCTGTGACGGGTCTGCTGCTGGTTTCAGATGTAACGTACCGCGCTGTGACAGGTCTGCTGCTGGTTTCAGATGTAACGTACCGCGCTGTGACGGGTCTGCTGCCGGTTTCAGATGCAGTATACCAAGCTGTGACGGATCTGCTGCTGGTTTCAGATGTAACGTACCGCGCTGTGACGGGTCTGCTGCTGGTTTCAGATGTAACGTACCGCGCTGTGACAGGTCTGCTGCTGGTTTCAGATGCAGCGTACCGCGCTGCGACGGGTCTGCTGCTGGTTTCAGATGTAACGTACCGCGCTGTGACGGGTCTGCTGCTGGTTTCAGATGCAGCGTACCGCGCTGTGACGGGTCTGCTGCTGGTTTCAGATGTAACGTACCGCGCTGTGACGGGTCTGCTTCTGGTTTCAGATGCAGTGTACCGCGCTGTGACGGGTCTGCTGCTGGTTTCAGATGTAACGTACCGCACTGTGACGGGTCTGCTGCTGGTTTCAGATGCAGCGTACCGCGCTGTGACGGGTCTGCTGCTGGTTTCAGATGTAACGTACCGCGCTATGACGGGTGCGCTGCTGGTTTCAGATGTAACGTACTGCGCTGTGACAGGTCTGCTGCTGGTTTCAGATGTAACGTACCGCGCTGTGACGGGTTTGCTGCTGGTTTCAGATGTAACGTACCGCGCTGTGACAGGTCTGCTGCTGGTTTCAGATATAACGTACCGCGCTGTGACAGGTCTGCTGCTGGTTTCAGATGCAGCGTACCGCGCTGTGACGGGTCTGCTGCTGGTTTCAGATGCAGTGTACCGCGCTGTGACGGGTCTGCTGCTGGTTTCAGATGCAGCGTACCGCGCTGTGACGGGTCTGCTGCTGGTTTCAGATGTAACGTACCGCGCTGTGACGGGTCTGCTGCTGGTTTCAGATGTAACATACCGCGCTGTGACGGGTCTGCTGCTGGTTTCAGATGTAACGTACCGCGCTGTGACGGGTCTGCTGCTGGTTTCAGATGCAGCGTACCGCGCTGTGACGGGTCTGCTGCTGGTTTCAGATGCAGCGTACCGCGCTGTGACGGGTCTGCTGCTGGTTTCAGATGTAACGTACCGCGCTGTGACGGGTCTGCTGCTGGTTTCAGATGTAACGTGCCGCGCTGTGACGGGTCTGCTTCTGGTTTCAGATGTAACATACCGCGCTGTGACGGGTCTGCTGCTGGTTTCAGATGTAACGTACCGCGCTGTGACGGATCTGCTGCTGGTTTCAGATGTAACG